>JAJIZL010071282.1:0-17284 GCA_023969395.1 Amblyomma maculatum | reverse complement strand
GAAGAAGGCTGACCGCTGAAGAATTGACGCGTTTGAATTGTGGTGCTGGCGGAGATTCTTGAGAGTTACTTGGACTGCCAGAAGATCAAATCAGTTGATATTTTTGATCATAAATCCTGACTGCACATTGGAGGGTCAAATTCTAAAGGTAAAGCTTAGCTACCTCTGTCATCTGATGAGAGTCGCTGGAGAGAGATTTGATGTTGGAAAAGGATGAGGGTCGCCGGAGAAGGGGTAGGCAGCGAACGCGATGGTTAGATGGCATCCTCGAGGCGCTGGAGATATGTGATGTTAGGAAGATAGTGAGAGACCGGAAAGCGTGGCGTGACATGGTCTATAGGGTCAGGAAGAGTCGGATACGACTGAACGACTGAACTGAGCAATGAATTTGTGTTATGTTTTCCCAATATATAGAAAATGATTTTATATTCTCTATATCGAATCTTTGCTGAACTGTATACATTCTTTACATACCACCTTCCTAGGGCCTCTAAGCATAGCTGCTATTACCTTTGAAAGGCAAGCTAGTTGGTCAGACGACACGATGCACCACGCAGCAGAATCCTTGTTTAAGTGTATGTGTGTATTGTGTGCCTTTCCTGTGTGTCGTCGCCTACTACTCTGCTGCGTGGTGCATCATATAGCTGCTATTGCTGCTGCTGCTTCTAATTATAGGCTTGATATAAAACTGGAACAACACAATCGCCATCCAGTCGTCCAATTAGGCCTAAATATATTCGGAAGAGCATTTGATAGCAGTTGCTTCTAAGAATGCAATAAATATCAGAATAATGCTCAGTTTTCTTGAAGCATGAGCCCATTTTCACAATATTGCGCCACAAGCCAATACCTTTGACATTGAGCCCAAAGGCTTTTTTGGAGCAAAAGACTTTTGTTTGGCGCGATGATGCATCAGCCAAGGACTTCTTTGAAGAACGTATGCTCTGCGTTCTCTCGCTTACCGCGGATTGTCATATACATAAATAGCCACTGACCTTTATCTGCAAAGACAAAAAATTGCTGCAGAAAGCACATCAGTCGAAAATTAGTGTTCCATTCCGCTCTCATCATTTTAGGGCATCGAAGCATTTCCGGTCAATAAAGGAAATTTTCTAGAGGGAGTTTCCAGGAGTTTGCAAATACCAAGTGTTGAGGTGACGTCAACGTCCGCCAGTAACGTGATGTCTGGAGTTAATGAACATCAATCGCATATAAATGTCAACTGTACTTATTTATGATGCAGTGCTCAGTTAGACACTGTACGTGGAAGACCTTAGGAGCGAAAGTCGATACAGTAGGTTCGGATCTAGGCCACTCCAGAACAGCTATAAATTGTTGTTTTACCTGCCACCATCAGATGCCATCCTGATTTTCTTCTTCCGCAGGCCGTGCGTTGGCCGCGCTTTTATCGCAGCCAGAGGAAGACGCTAAACACGAAGATAAGCCATATCTACTTCGCCATGGAGGAAACGCTGAGGACCGGTACGTCAACCATATGTTGGCCGGCAAACGTGGGACACATTCAAGGCAGAATTTCTGCAGGCATTCATTAGCACAGTCCGACAAGAGAAAGCTGATCTTGTGCAGAAGCGAATCAAGAACCAAAATGAAAGTGTGTTACGTGTACGCAGAGGAGACAAAGTTCCTGTCCCGCCGCGCAGATCCAAACATGTCGGAAGATGGAGGCGACCTTATTCGCAACCCGCTAGTGATCGTGGATGGTTTCGTCAATGAAGCTACATCCATCTACAGAGCGCTTAAAATTTTGGGCCCGGCATTACAAGTGCACGAATATGTCGATGCTGTAGACATGTACTGATAGAACCACCATGTCATCTAGAGACTTGATGCGGGATACTATTTGCGCCAGTGTCCGCGAAGAGCTGGCAAATCCTTTGCCTACGCCGGTACAGCCGCAAGTTGCATCGGTCACTGATGTGTGCGAAGAAGTCCAACAAGCATTCGGGGCTTTGCCACTTCTCGCAATGTCTCCGCAACTACAGACAAGGACTTACGCTGCTGTTTTAGACCGCCCTCAACACCGCATTAGGAAGCACCTGTGCATGCCGCTCCCCGAATGCAGCATTCCTAATCAACTTTTGTGCCGCGACTCAGGCGCCACCAATATGACATCTGGCGAACTGCGCAGTGCTACCATGTTGGCGAAGCTGGGCATGTCTGGTGTCGGTGCCCATACAAAGAGGTGGGTCTTTGCGTATTCTCCTTCGGTGCTCCCTGTTTACTACCGGAAGAACGCACGCTCACGGAAGATTGCCAAATATATTTCTCCCTCGAACTTAGTAACGAGGTCACCTTCATCCCACCGCTACGATTTCCCTGAGCAGAGGGGCCAGTGTAGCAGTCCCCATGTGGGAGATTAGATGTAGCAGCATCTGAAGGTGTGGTTGTTCTACGAGGAAAACTACAAGACCCTCAAACGAAGCAAACCACTTCACCGGCGCCGACCAACACACAGACTACGATGACGATTACCGAGCCGGAGAAGGAGCAAAACACGCTATGGAACTTCCTCAATTTTAAAACTTGCATTCGCGTCGTTGCCGCGTGGTGGCCGAAAACCGCTTGTGAAAAATCGTATTAGTACAGAGAATAGAGTGCAATCACTCCGGCAGTCACCCTGTTGTATTTCTGCGAAAGAACATGTCGCAAGTACCACCGAAATTAAGAAAATGCTTGGAAACTATTTTATTCATACACCTCACAGCCGCCTTACGGTACCTATTGTCCTTGTCCAGAAGTGGACACATTGCGGTTCTGTGTTCACTATCGACTATTGAAAAATGTTGCTAAAAAGAATGTTCAATCCCCAGATTAGACGATTTGATTTGCAACAGGTATTTCGCCTCCATAAACCTCACATCTTGGTACTGGCAAATCGGTCTAGAAGAGAGGGACTACGAGAAGACTACATTTCTCATCTAGATGGGTTGTTCGAGTTTCAGGTCACTCTGTTCAGTCTTTCCTCTGCGTCAGTGCACTTTTCGAAGGGTTATGGACACCGTCCTTGCTGACATGAAATTGCAGACGCGTCTCGTATACTTGGATGGTGTGATCGTCTTTGCCCCAATTTTTACAGAACCCATTCGTCGCTTCGAGATGGCACTGCAAACTATAAAATTTTCAGGCCCTAATTTGAAGGCCAAAAATGTCACTTCGCGTCCCAAGTATTGAAGCTTTCAGAGAAGTTCGTCGAAAAGGATGGGGTCCTTCCCGATCTCAAACCATTCCTATCGCCAATTTCCCGCCGCCACAAGACCAAAATAAGTTCGGCGCTAGATAGGGTTATGTGCCTACTACCACCGCTTTGTGCCAACCTTCTCTGAAATCGCCGCGCTCTTTAAATTGAAAACACCGCAGCAACAGGAATTTCAGGACTCTCAGCGCCTCCTTCAAGCAACACCCGTTCTGGCGCATATTACTGAACAAGAGGATATTGAGGTACACAAAGATGCGAGTAACTTTGATTTGGGTGCTATCCTAGTTTGGGTGCTATTCGTTTTAGAGACGAGTGCCTATAGATAATGAACATCATCTGCAAATTAGTCGTCGTTCTTCCTACGGAATCATTCACAAAAGTCTTCATGTTTATTGCGTCAGTGCAAGGTGGTCCCGAAACAACTCACAGGGCTCGGTGCGTGCGTAGTTGGCTGCTCAGCCGAAAACCTTTTCGGAGTGCACCAGGAAGCTTGAGAACGATAGGCCAGTTGCGGTGAAAAACATGGGAGGCTATTCTGAAAATATGTCAAGTTCAGTATGCACTATATATTGCACCGAAGGTTATTACAAAGAGCACTGAACAAGAGCTGAGGAGATTATTAAGCTAATAAGTCAAGATAAGGTTTTGAGTATGGAATTTTTCTTCGTCGGCTTAGAATAAGGCAAAAAACGTGGCTACACAATAAGAAAGAGTACTGAACAAAGTTGAAGAGTAACCTGAGTTTTCAACCCAAGAAGCCAAAAGGTTATAGCTACATTGCGGATATTTTCGACTCAATTTTAGTATACATAAAACAATCCCATTTGAGCAACTTGTGGAAAACGCAGAAGGAAAAAGCTTGTTTCATGTGTTCTCTCAGCGCTTAGCTGTAATTCGTCGAGTTCCTTCTGGTCTTGTGAGTCATCATTTGCTCCATTATTTATTTAGAATTCTCGTGAAAACCAAATAGGAGATTTTTTCTCATTTGGCCTGCACTTTCTTCCCTCTCGATTTGTTAACCCTTTTGTTTCTTTGCCTTTCAGAGCGGTTTCAGCGCAGCAAGCCTACTCAACACAGCGAGCGTCTACCAAATCAAGCAAGTATGCAAAATGTGGCCATTGTAAATATTTACTGACTGCGAAACGCATTGCTGAAGTTGCTTTTCATCTGCAGTAAAAACATTGCATGAGACATACTAGATCCGGCTCGTTTTGGTTGATAAAAATGCCAGTGAAATGCTTAGCGCATTTATTATGCAACATTACTCGACGATTACTGTGACCACTTATTTTGTTAGGCATCCTGTTACGTTCCGCTAGCGCAGAAGGCATTGCATAGCGGAGCGGTAGGAGCAAATTTTTCCTCCATATCATTAGGTGGGTGCGCCCAGCGAAGGAATTCGCCGATCGTGAACCTAAAGTGTCGCCTTCCCTTTTTATACTGGTTGCTGTTTACCAAGCGGACGAAGCCAAGTTCTCCTTGCTATCCGTCAAGGTTAAGGGGCGTCGAAAAAGTGCATCGCCACTTGCAGATACCCTGAAAATCATTGTCATGTGTTAGAGTATTCTCAATAAGGAAACATAGCTTGCTATCAAGAATAGTTGCTTGCGTAAAACATGTTGACCGATTCACTATTATCTTTGGGCGAAGGCATTCTGCGAAACTGGTGTACGAAAAACAATAAGTGTAAAAATTTTGAAAACGAATTTTAGCAATTGTCTTTTCGTGAAGCAGTAAAAAAAAAATGTAAGGCTCATATTACGTTATGCAATGCTAAACCAGGATGTATAAACGTGTTGGAAGAAAGGCGTATATATCGTCACATATGAACTTACGGTAATGTCAGCTTTACCTTTCAGGAGAGTTCTCGCCGGTAATTAGGCTATCCTAACTGTTTTTCTTGTAGAGAAGGATGCTTTAAAACAAACATTTTTTTAGTACTTTCAGTTGCTAGCCTATTTATTACACAAAATCACCATTTTATTGGTTGTGCTACTAACACCTGGTTATGCACGTTTGCGGCTGGAAAGTCAAAATTTAACAGTTACTATGTGACTAGGGAGTAAAAATAGTCAATGATTCTTCCGTGCATTGAGTGCCGACCATTTCAAGAAAATGTCCTGATTTTTATTATAAACGAAATGTTGCCACCTGTTCATCTTTTTGTTAGTTTTTTTTTAATTCATATCTTAGTTGGTGCTCTTTTTGAATAATGTTTTATTTGCTGAGTGTGTATCGTATCCAGTACATGAGGGTCAGAAAGTAATGATCTACTGTATGGCTTATGAATTAGCAGTGAGGGAGAGGGCAGAAGAACTTAGGATCTCGCTACAGAATTGATATTAACCTTTAATGGTGATCATGACCTTAGCGTAGAAGCAATTAATAATAATTTCAGAAATATTATTACTGAGTGCAAGCGAGAAATACGTTTTAGGATAGCTGGAGAGAATATGATAAGCTATACAAATTTGGACGAAAGATATGATTAAGAAACGCCAAAGTCAAAGGTTTCCTATCGAACAGATAGGATAGAAATGGTAGAGACATCAAAGCTATTCAATAAGCGTAAAGTGGCTGACACCAGGCAATATAACATATGGAAAATTGAGCATGCTGTACAGAACGGAGGCAGCCGTGAAGCGGTGAAGAGGAATATGGACATACGCAAAAATTAGACATATGCTTTAAGGGACAGGCAGGCAATGTCATCGCGAATATAGGCAGGATAATCAAAGTAGCCCAGGAGTTCTATACTAATCTATACAGCAGCCGATGTAGTCACCACAATAATAAGATAGGCAGTAGTGAAAAGCACTCAGACCTTCTGGCAGTGACGCAGGACGAGGTTAAGAAATCGTTAGAATCTATGAAAAGTTGGAAAGTAGCAGGGGAGGACCAGGTACCTACATGTTTGTTAAAGGACGGGTGGATATCGTGCTAGGAAACCTGCAGCCACCCTGTGTATGCCATGCCTGATATCATCGACTGTACCAAAATCAAGGAGGACCTCTAACATTAGCGTAGTTAATAAGAAAGAGGATGCTAAGAACTTGAAAAATTACTGACCATTCAGAATAATATTTGCTACCTCTAAGGTGCTCGCTAAGGTAATCACTTGCAGAGTAAGGGCAATCTTGAACTGCAATCTAACTAAATTCCAGCAGGATTTCGGAAACGGTACTCAACTATCGATCATATTCATACCATCAACGAGGCGATAAATAATGGTTGGTCGGTCGGTCGGTTGTTGCGGTTTTAACGTCCTAAACCAACTCAGGCTGAGAGACGCCATAGGGGAGGACTCCGGAAATTTCGACCACTTGGTGGTTCTTTAGCGTGCACTGACATCGCACAACACACGAGCGTCTTGCTTTTCGCCTCCAACGAAAAGCTACCGCCGAGGCCGGGATTCGATCCCGCAACTCTGGGCACAGTAGTCGAGCGCCGTGACCACTGCCGCGCACCGGCGGAGCTCGATATGTAATGCTCAGAATATAAGTGGTCCTTATCATAGTATGCAATGATTACGAATAAAGCCTTCGACTCAAAAGAAACCTTGCCTAGTCATATAAGCACTGCAAAGTACGGGTGTAGACGAACCGTACATGAACGTACTCGAAGATGTCAATAGTGGCTGCACAGTAACCACAGTTCTGCATAAAGAAAGTCACAAATTTCATAAAGATGTTAGACAAAAATACAATTTCATGCGTACTATTCATAGCTCGTTGAGAGGAAGTATTCAGAGACTAAAAATGGGGGAAGTAATAAGGAAAAAGATTGATAGAGAATACCCCGGTAATCAGCGATTCGCTGATAACATTACCTTGCTCAGTAACTCCAGGCATGAACTGCTGAGAATAATTGATGTCCTAGACAGGAATAGCGGAAAGGTAGGTTTGAAAACCAATATTCAGAAGACTAAGGTAATTTTCAGCAGCCTCGGGGAGGACAGCAGTTCACAATATGTAGCCAAGCAGTTGAAGAGTTAGGTGAATATGATTAGTTAGTACAGATAATTATCGCAGATCCGGACCAAGGAAGGGTGGTAACTAAGAGGAGGAGATTAGTATAGAACGTATTTGGTAAATATTCGCATATAAAGACTAGCAGCTTACCGGCATCGCTCAAGAAGTAAACATACAACTGTTCATCTTACCTGTACCCACCTATGGGGATTAAACGGGGTGGCTACCGAGAGGGTTGTACTTAAGTTGAGAACTACGCAGAGGGCTATGGAAAGAACATTGGTATTTGTAACATTAAGATATATAGGATGCGCGCAGAGTTCGTCAGCAAAATAACTCGAGTTGACGACATTTTAGTGGAAATAAAGAAACCTAAATGGGCATGGGCAGGGCATATCTTGAGTACAGAGCACAACCAATGGTCGCATAGAGCATGAAATTGAATTCCAAGAGAAGAAAATCTTAGCAGAGGCGGCATAAAGTTAGGAGGGCGGATGAGGATAAGTTCTTATGATTGAAGTGAATCCAGCTACCACAGGACTGTTTAAATTGTTTACTAAACGGACTTCGGAAACTATTCCTCATTGAAGTTTGTAGATTAGTGCCCTGTCTGTTCGTACACATTTGTAGATTATTGATTAATTTTGTACCAACGAAGTAGTCAACGCAGGCCTGTGCCATTCGTATTAATCTCCTGAACATACGAATAACACTTTTTATAAACGTTGTCTGCAACGGAAGCAATGTACCGTACCTACCGCGTTCACGGAATATATCGTGGTATTCAGCCAGGCTGCTTCTCACATTAGTTGATGTTCTTTGCTGATTCTGGCGATGCCTGAATCAGAAAAAGAAAGAGAAGTGCAAAAATTCAAGTAGAACGAGGAAGAATTTCGTTAAACGGTATGAAAGAACACTGAACAAGGGTAGATGGAGGAAGCCTCAGTTCGCAGGTCGAGCCAACGTTTCGACAAGTCGACTTGTCTTAGACTGGCCTTGTCTTCGTGTTGCCCCGACGAAGACCCACATGACGAAACGTTGGCTCGACCTGAAAACTGAGGCATCCCCCTCTACCCTTGTTCAGTGCTCTTTCATATAGAAGTGAGAGAGGTACATAATGAAATGATATCTTGAAAATGGTTGCTTCTGCATTGCAGGCCGTCTGCATTGATTCCTGTTCAGCGCCAGTATATAGCGACCTGCTTCTAGCATACTGTGACAGGCTGATCGCCACCAGCCTAAACGAGCTAAATGTTTTAAGGTTTTTCGTTAAGATTATGATTCTTTAATCACAGTTGACAATTGCCCAGTGAGCGTTCGACATGACCTTATCCTCATGTAATGCACTTTTTTTTTCCATTTGAAATGAACTGCCCTTTCTGCCCAGCCCCTGCTATGGAGGCCACACTAGACCACTTCCTAACAACTTGTCCTGGTCTTCGCGTGGCCCACAAAGCACACCTTAGAAGCCACTCTTACCACCCTACCAGACGGCCCGACACAGGGGTTGGACACATGGCCCACACCCCCGAGAGCCGTTGGCATTCATTGATGCCACAGGCCTGTATCAATATATTTAAACCCTTATGCCGAAGGGCGAACTAGCGCAATAAAAAAAAAGAATACAAGTCTTTCAACTCTCTAAAAGACCGCATAGGTGAAAGAGTTTTGCTTGCTCGTGTGACGCGGGTATTATTTAACCTGTTTTTAGTGCATCGTCTCAGAAGTGTATATTGCTTGAATTCCACTGTGAAATTCTGTACTTTCCTGCAATACGCTGTGCGCGTGTGCCCTGGAAGCTAATTTCGTGCAGTTCAAGAAAAAAAGAAGGCGTTGGAGATAAAAGGGAACGCCCAAAACATCTCTGATTATATATTATTGGGTCAAGGTTTACTATATGCAGTGGAACAAAGGCCTAAATATAAATTGACTGTATACACTTTTTTGAAATATTTACACCAATACTAGGAGTCTTCGTAGCTCTGTCTTGGGCGATGAAAAGCAAAGGACAGAATATTGACTCGATTTTAACGACTTTCGGGAGACTACGTTTTAATGTTTCTCCCGGCTTTGTAGGTTGGTGTCTTTTTATTTTGAGAAATTTCACTCGAGGAGGCTATTTTAAGGCGGTAACATCGAAAACAATCTAGTTCCCTAATAGAAACAAGTAGGATATAATCAAGTCTGCTAATTGTGAACCCAGAAACCACTCATTTCCAAGGGACTTGATGTTTTGACGATCACTACGTGTTCTTCACAGCACAGGAACGTTTTAAGATCGATTTCTGTCTCTTCAGTGCACACACCCGGAAAATGTATCTCTCCGGAGGTTGAACTTAATAAGAATAATGGAGATTTAGGCGATGGCTCAACCTGCTTCTTTTAGTTAAGCTATGTCTAGCCAGCCTAAAGCATTATTGTTAGTCCAAATATAACGAACTTCAACGAATGCATACCTCGGCACAATCCTGCAGTTCAAGAGAGCGGGTATGATTGGAACATAGATCTTACTTCAAAGCACAGCTCCTCTGCTTCCAGACTCTGAAATAAACAATAGAGTTTTACCACGGCAGATAAGAGTAAACACTGACCACATAAATCTGTTCTACTTTGGCCCTTTGGGTCATACGTCAGAAGGAAGAATCATGATAGAGTTTTATGGTCTGGCTGTGGATGCCTGTTATACTGACGCCTCCTAGACATCCGGGTCTTCTTCTGTTTGCAGTGTGCTGCGGCATTCGAGGAAGCGGCAAATGAAGGGCGCCGCACAGACGCCTGGATCGGACGCCCGGCGAGGTCATCTTCGTCTATGCGTGAATTGCCTGGTCACGTCATGACCAGTAGTGAGGGTACATGGCGCGTCCCTTGTCGAACACAACCAGCATTCCATTGAACGCACCAAGTTCGCCGGGACTGCATAATTTGTTTACAGGACATTGAAGGCACAGTATCTGTCACTCGCGTAATGCAGCTATCTTCACGGTAAACAGCGGCAGTCATGATGACCGTTTCACTATCCGGGGCATGGCACAGTTGGTAAAGCACTCGGCTGGGGATCCAAGATATGGCGGCTTGGTTACCGGTGGAGAGAATGTTTATTTGTTCATTTTTGGCTAACAATCTCAAAAGTGTGTCACCCTGTGCCTTACAGCCTCTGCTGTCAGCTCGCGCTGACAACGATGAGACATTAAAGGCTTTCGCCCTAATATTCTCGCCAGAAGGGAAAATGTTTGGGCATGTTGGTTCATCGTCAACGATTCTCGCGAGGTCTGTTCTAAGAAATGTGCATCAGCGCTAAAACAGATTTTAGATACATACCCTCTGCTCTAAGTATTTGTTCTACGCGCATACGTTAGGACGCGTTTAGGTGCACGGATTAGGCATTTTTTCTTATTTTCAAGCCTTTTTAAATACTTAGTGAACCATGGCTTATTACGGGCTGCACGAAATGTTGCGGGGAATAATTTCAGAATCTTGTTCTACAATTTTAGTTCTGGAAATCAGCCAGTTTTCTTAGCCTATTTCAAAGATCGAAAAAAGTCTGCTGTTGGTTATTGATCGATTCTTAATTAGCTCTGCCATACAAGCAGATTGTTTTATGGTAACTTTGTCGTAACACTGAGACAAACGTTAAAATGGCATGCAATACTTTGCGGTCGCTAATTTTGCGAGGTAGGTAAGGGCTGATAATGTTTCAGGGTAATACGTTAGTTTTAAGTCCAGAATGTAGCCGATTCGCGTGATGCCTGCCGGTGTTGGTAATAATTGGGCGAGGTAGTCGTGATTGGCCAGTTAGTCGCGAAGGTTGGGTTGTTGATGGAGGTCGGTAGTAAACACCTAGTAAGAATATTATAGAAGCGGAACGGCAGATAACCCCCAATATACCAAGGTGAGAATTGATGTTAATGATAGAACATGATGGCTCCGCCTCTGGAGTTTTTGCTACCTTTCCGAAAAGTTAGGTAAGTTGTCCAAAACATCTATGTCACTTACATTTTTGTTAGCTACGTTTCGGTGAGTATGCACATGCCGCTTACGGATAAGGAAACATTATCAGGTATCTGTTCGCGCTTGAGGAGGTAACTGCGATTGTTTGTGTAGAATATGAAAAAAATTGGAAGTTTACCACGAGGAATACTGTAAGAACGTTTAGCTGTATAATAAAGTGTCGATTGCTACGAGATTGTCTTTGCGGTCTGGGCTGTTTCATCGAAAGTGTAACACTTCGAAACAATATGCAGCGTTTTGTATAGCGGTGAACATGCCTCAGTTGTGCTTCGAGCGAACGCAATTAGCTGTTTGCGCGCTACGCGGAGAAGGCGTGGAAACGCTTCCCCTGTGTTGCAACCAGACCACTTTAGCATAGTGGTTTTAGAGATGATTAATTTTATAGTTTTAAAGAAGAAAATCTTAACTACTATTGGGTGAAACTGACTGATAGAGTGGCATCCAAGGCAATGAGCATGATCAAGGTATTTTGGGTAGAAAGGTAATTTGAGTGTTTCAGAGCAGTGTGTGGAGGACAACGTTTTCGGATTGCGAAGTTTGAGATGGATTGTCATCTTTAATGTTATGAAAGCTTAAATTGTTACGACGTGAACGATATTCGGCATTGTTCATGCGGGCCTCGATTTTAGAGATTTTACTAGTTAGCTGACTGGATGATGATGAACTGATGTTTATGGTGCAAGGGCATCTTAGGCCAAAGTTAGCTGACTGGTTTTTGTTCTTATCGTGTCTACGTCGGCGAGTAGGGCTTACAATTTTACTTTTCAAGATAAGCTAGTTTCTTGCTTAGGTCGGAAATGTTTTGCCCCGTAGATGGCGGCTGGCTTCGCAGGCCCGCCCTTTACTGATTAGCTGAGATTTACCGGCTGACAGCTTTTTCAGCTGTTCGAGAACTTTGTCGGGGCTTGGGTTCAACTCGACACCTCCGGCCAACAATAACATTGAACGAACGATATTAGCACAATATACGGCAATAGGAAGGCAACGCCGGTAGCTAGAGCGCTGAAGACAATAGATGCTTGTTTTTTTTTTTTTTTTACTAAAATGCAGTGGGGTTAATTAACCTGCATGGCCAAGATCAGTGGGTTCGTGACCGCAAAGTCGCACCACCAAGCGCACATGGCGCGGTGCACGAATACTTTGAACGTTGAGGTTTCCAACAGGAATGTCTTGGTACCCGCTATGGTGGAATGTTCGTTTGGCGCATTTGATACTTTGCTTGCTGCTGATTGTGCCTCGCAGTTGACCTGTTCGTTGCCTTGAATGTCTGTGTGTACAGGCATCCTAGAAATCGTCAATCTGAAATAAATCTTGAGATAGAGGTCATCATAAGACGCTAATAAATCAGCAGTTATTGTAGGGTACGTTGACGGACACGAAGTAACTCGTCTGCACGTTTCATAAGCGCGAGACGCGGCCTTGAAGAGATGGAGTCTTAGCCTGAAGACATATTTAGGAAAGGTTTGAAGGTCTCACTGAGCAGCTGTTTAAAGCGCTGAAAGTACTACTTCTACAGTGTCGACGTCATCGATGATGGGCAGTGTAGACGTGTTTACCACACGATGGGGGACATCGACCCACGCCACCGTCTGGATATATTTGGGAACATCAGTGTCGCTGCTATTGGCAGCACTTGTGGGAAGTATCGTCTCTGCCATATCAGTATATAATATTGCGTTAGTAGCTTTTGCTTTGTTACCTAGGTTGCGGCTACACGCCTTAGCGAAATGCTGGTGGCGCTCCGAGTTGCATAGCGAGCAGCAATTTTCATGGCAATGATCTGCCATCTGTCAGCGCAATTGCTGGAGCACAAGGCTGATAACGATGATTATTTGAAGGGCGCAATATGTTTTTTTTTTCTCTCTAAGACGTACCTGCCAGCTGGGGAACAGCGTAGGCGATTCTTTTGGGCGATATTTGCCTGTGAAGCAATCTCCGCAATCAGATACCTACTGTTCTGCGCGTACAGCTCTTTGAGAGGTATATGTTTCGGAAGACCCATGACAATGCGGATGACGTCTCGGTTGAGCTTTAAAGGTTTGCAGAATCTCTATTTGCAATAGAAAACACGTTGAATGGAAACCACTTGGTCTCTACAACATTGAAAGGGCTCACAGGAACTTCACTGTTGTACCAGCCTAGAAGCTTACACGAGCTTCACAGATGGATCGCTTGTGTGTTTGCCCGAAATCCGTTTGGTGGGGCGACTGCTATAAAATACATTCACGCATTTGGTCTGCGTCGATATGGGAACGTTGAAGGAGTCCTAATGAAGCATTTCTTTTTCCTCTCCTACATGTCGCGAGTCCGTAGGTCTACACCAGTGTGCATCCAGTCAGGATGGAATTCATACTCACCACAGATCTTTTGCACCATAGCCTTAACCGGTATGCTACCTTCGTATCTTACAGTTGTCAACAAAACGCTACAATATTAAGCTAATATTAGTCTCCAAAAATCCCAGCCCGTAGCCTTTAAATGGCCTTGTTTAGATTTTAGGCAGGGAATGTGAATACAGACGGCATTATAATCACACAGGCTGTAAGCGCTTCGCCATTCTGAAGATACGTAGTCATTCCAAGAACTCGGGGTTAGAGGTCAGGACTTCAAAAATAGCTTGAATTATCCCATACGCTCCTCAGAATAGCAAGGAAGTAAAATCAGGAGAGCTTCGCACTCTTTAGGTGTATTTAAGTCCTCAATGCTCATCATTCCAAAAAAAAATCCATTTCTCCTTCGCCATTTGGATTGCAGGCAAAGATATAACTGATCACTTTTAAGAAAACCTTTTAGAGCGTGGCTAGGCTTGGTAAGGGCACATTGTCTGTAATACCGCTTTTTACTGTGTGGTTTGTATTTTTGTTCAGCTTAAAAAAAGTATTTCTATGATATGAGTACACATTGCAAACACGCTTGTTTTGTCATACGCCTCAAAGCGCGTTCGTTGTGTGACCATCTTTGATGTTTTTCCCAAGGGTTTTAGAGGCCTAGGTATTGCATACTTATTTCACATGCAGAGGCTCTAGTCTCAATCCGTATTGGTGAAACATTTACTTAATTATTGCTTATATATTTAGAAATACCACAAATAGTCGGTTCTACACTTGCTAATTTTCACCTCATATGGTCATTCTCCGAATTCATTAGCTTTATTAGAATTTGGGAAGAATAAATGACCATGCTCTTTCCTGTGGTTGGGACGTCACGTTACTCTTCCAATCAAGCGTTTTGCCGAACGTCATAAAGGCGGGGGAGTTGGCTTTTATGCGACACGAGCTGTATAGGTTCTGGTGATAAAATTTTGTTATCTACCAGATGCCTAACCTAGATGATCAAAATCTGCACAGAAGTTGGGAGCGTGGGTGAGCTCATAAGCTCCCTTATTTGCAAAGAGCTGGGAATCGGCTGGTGCGTTACTCAGGTGAATTATCCTCTTATCCTGAGATGTTCTAGTGTCCTTTTTCCCTGTAGAGAGACGCTTCCTATGAGAAAACTGCCTGCTGCGTGTTCGAATCACCTATGACTGTAGCAGCTATTGTCCCTGCTGTCGCAAGGACAATGGTTACCTCTTCAGTCATGTCAGCTACGCTCAACATTATAGAGCCGCTTATTCTTAGGTTTTCTTCCTTTTACTGCAGCAACCATGACCGTGCCTGTCCTCATAACCGGTGGCATCGACATCCTTGATATAACTTCTGTAGCGTTTACGTTCTTCGATTAGTATCTTGTATATACTGTGTATGAGCACGTTCTCTTAGTCGCCGCCCGGCGCCCATAGGGACATAGGTCTGGTGGTCTTCTTTTATTTCTAATTTAAAAGCCTGGTTTTGAAGTATGCTTCGTGCGTCGGGCAATTATCCAGGCTTACGTGTTTTTGCGCATTCCTCACTTCAAACGCCGTTCCGCAGACGTTGTAATGGAGAGGCCAACTATTGCATTTATGCTCTTCTTTATAATTACTTCAATATTAACCTTCTTGCAGTTACCCAGTGTAAATAGGAGAGAAGGTTGGCGATCTTCCTGAAGAGAAGTGTTTGCACGAGTTTTAGAACTTTGGCTTCCCTCATACCCGACTTGCGGTTGGCAATGTGTCTAAAAGGACGTTTCGAGTCTTGAGGGCAGCCCTCCAATTTCACCAATCCTTCTCCTTGACGACCATTTATCTCTAGCCATATAACTAGGATCCTAATCGTGTTCATTGTGGGGATGTGTGCTCTATTTTTTTTAGTTCTATACCTTGTCGCTATTTTCAAATCAGTTCTAAGGTGGCTGGTTACCGAGCATTTCAGACATTTCGGGAGAACGGTTGAGACCTCCAAGGGTAACGTAATCTTCAGTCATTTTCTGGGCTGCCTGAAAAGCGCCCTCAATTTGTTTATCATTGCTTTCCGTGACGTAAGATAATCTGTGTTCATTCCAGCAGCTCTACAGCACTTTATGTGTAAAGTGGGTAAGTATATAATACCGTAAACAGCGCCATCTCACCAGAGCTACCTCTGACATAACGTAAAATTCCAGTCAAGCACTCCCACCTGTGCAAGCCTGCCCTTATTACCCCCCCCCCCCCCCGTAAGTTCTCTATTCATTTCACATTTTCTCAGTGGTCCAGGTTAGCGTCCCCCTCGCTCGGTGCTCAGGCAACACTGGTCTGCCGCATCCATATCAAGCATCTAATTCAATTCAATCCAGCTTTTCAAGCCATACGCATGTTACGCATGCCTTCCCGCTCGTAGAGCGCTGTTTGTCGTGCTATTTTGGGGCTGTCAAGTCGGTATTGCATTCGTACACTATGGCGAAGGAAATTGCGGTTCTACAATGGCATCGGGAAAACGTAACGAACGTGCACCAAACGTCTCGACAGTAAAACTCGACCGAAAACGAATACGGAAACGGGACATCAGTTTCGAGAAGATGCTACAGCAGAACTACGAAAAAGCAAAACCCCAAAGAAAGTTGAATAACGGCGCAAGTGCTATTCGGTTTGGTGCAAACTCTCTGCGACGAAGAAAAGGCTACACCTCGGATATTATCACCAATATGGATGAGACCATGGTCCGAATAGACAACCCGTCCAACGTGACAAGCAAGGTGGTCGGCGAAAGCACCATACGGATCGCAAACACTGGATGTGCCCATCGACGTTTTATGGTTTGCCTAGCCGCACGCGCAACCAGTCACCAGCTCCCAGCTTTCATTATCGTCTAAGAACAAATCGGGAAACTTCCTGGGAGGTCCTTTCTCCAGCCTTCGAATACCAGGTGAGAGCATATAACTTTTTTTTTTTCAAAAGGCGGAGAATCTCGAATTCGCTGAGTTCGGTCTGTCGAAGCGCTAAGTTTTTTTTCTTTCAATCGTAGAAAAAGATCATCTCGCCGCCATAATAAATGGCTGCAGGACATCAGAAAAAATGCAGGAGTGGCTGCCAACAGTCTGGTGCCCAAACATGGATGACGTGCGGTAGTTACTGGTACTGGACCAGGCGCCCATCCATAAAACACAAGCTACCAAGAATGCTTTCGAGGAGCCCGACACCGACGTGGTCCATGCGCATGCGGGAGGCACAAACTTCTTGCAGTCAGCTGACCTCTACTGGAACGAGCCTTTGAATTCCATTCTACGACGTTTGTGGGAGGAATATATACGCGAAGTAGAGAGCCTTATGAAGCCATTGCTCCAGCATGTTCTTGGTCTTGTTGCAGAGGCGTGGACTACTGTATTCGAGGTGAGTGCGACACGCTCCTGCAAGGGATGTGGCAATACTACCGCACTCAATGACCTGGACGATGGCGACCTGTATGCCGAACTGGTAGATGTTGAAGTCCTAGCGCCAAAAAGCTGGGATGGGCTTCAAGCGGAATGCTATGAGCTTTCTTTTGCAACTGACTCGGAGGAGTCTTTCGTTGGTTTTGAAAGTGATTGACACAGCAGTCAGAAATCCTGAGCTCAATAAAGTTGATGCTGCTAGACAAACATAATATTTTGAATCTATGTGCGCTGTTTTGTTCTTCTGGTAGACAAATGCCGCTGCCATACTGAATTTCGTTCGCGTTCCGGGAAAACGGCCAGCTCTTTTTTTATGGTAATTTCG
>JAJIZL010071263.1:0-15334 GCA_023969395.1 Amblyomma maculatum | reverse complement strand
TTGTGTGTGTGTGTGTGTGTGTGTGTGTGTGTGTGTGTGTGTGTTCATTACGGCTGCCTGATCAAGTTTATTCTGTACTGGACCGTCTACTAGCCCCGCGGCTATCGGTCCAAATATTCTTTATGTATTTTGTTGCATGCAAATAAAGATCACTTTGATTGATTGATTTATTGATTGATCAGTGGAGCACCACTCACTTCTTATAGAACTCAACTCCACTAGTACACAATAGACTGCATTATAAATATTCGGCTTGCTACAAATTTCTCATACAGCAACCAGTGCAATCTGTGCCACAGTCACATTGACTATAAGAGGGATTCAATGTGTAAGTTCAAGTGTGTGCGTAATAATACGGTATATTCTTCATGTACTTGAAAGTTTGTCATGTGTTCCGCAGACAAAATATTATGGTTGCTTGGGTTCATACGCGAATGCACCAGTGGCCCGTGCTTGAGTATTTACAACGCGCTTCGTACTATTCGCTAGGTTACGCGGGTTAAAAAAAATATTCTCTTGGGTCGTGCTCCATAATGCTAATGCTGGGACTGTACATGTTGTAAGAAACAATTTAAAATTTGAGGGGAGCACTTGAATCACCTTACGTTCAGCAAGTCGAAAGCATTTTGGCCGCCCTGCAACGATGCTTGAACAAAACTGATTCATCGAGAGAGAGAGAGAGAGAGAGACCGAGTAGAGAGTGAGATATAGTGAGATAGGAATAGAGTATCTCTATCCGTAAAGAGAAAGAGAGAGTAGACATTATCTCTCCTTCTCTCTAAAAAAACGGTAGAGGGAGGGAAAGAGGGCAGTGAAAGAGAGCTTCTGTCTCACTTTCTCTCTTCTGAGAGAGATTGTATAAAAAGAAAATCTCATTCTCATCTCCGAATATTATTATCTATCAATAAATAAACTATCGGTCACTATGTATCAGAACCCCACCGATATCCCGTGGAATCCTGCTTAATCTTGCGGACACGTCTGGCGCACATTTTCTGGGGCGCCACTAATGAGCTGTTTGAGGCCTTTAAGAAGGGAAGGGGAATAAACGCCACACAGTAGTCAACTGACAACGAGAATTGTTGATCTAATGCTAAAAAAAGAGTTCTTAATAGGAGTCATTGCAGCAGTTACTCTAAACACCTATTTCAACCCGCATACCGCAAAATGAATTGAAAAGTGCTCGTACATTAAACGGTAGGCTCTTTATTGTCCCTTGTTTCAGCTTCGACTAGAAAAACTCGAATGGATGCTTTGTGTTCTCAAAAGATACCATGTAGAGGGTTGGGCTGCAGAATATCCCAATAAGGGCGATCTGTAACGCTTTTTCACTTCCTCAATGTCCCATGCGATGCTCGATGCGATGATCGACGGCTAATCAACCGCCGGCAATCTTCCAACTTCACAGATTCGCTTTCCTGGAGAACTGAGACAGGAAATACGTGCCTAGCTGGGTTCGCGGTTTTTACGGCGGTGATAACGCCCTGACACTTGTCCAAGAAGTCTGCGATCCACAAAGGAAACAAGGCCGAAAAATAAGAATAAAAAGACATAACGAGGAAAAACGAAGATTATAACGCTGTCACTGACCCTAGGGTATTCGCGTGCGTATGTCGTGCAACTGTGCGCGTAAGAATGCCTTGAGGGCTTTTTATTTTGTTTTTTTTTTTGCCGCAAGAAAAAAATTCCCCTCGACTGAGCGAGACAAGTTGCTGGCGAAAAGGCCGTTTCAGGGCTCGCACATTAGGACACGTGTAAAGTTCATCGTCGCTCAGTCTCGATTTGGAGTGCATTTTCCTTTACCATACTTCAAACAACCCCAATTATACATCCTTAAAGATTGCTCTAACGAAACGGCATTGTGATGGAAATATGTTTAACAGGTAATTTCGCTTTTTTTATTTGTTCTCCTTGTCCGTCTAAGGTTTATATTGCTCGTGCGCGTTAGTATATATAGTGTGTAGAGCTAGTCCAGCCTTCTGAGGTCTACAGCGGAGTAGCAGCACGGACAGAACGAGAGAGACGGACACAAACACAACAATCTTTCATGTTTGAGTCCGTCTCTCTTGTTCTGTCCGTGTTGCTACTGTGCTGTAGTCCACAGAATGATGAACCAACCAGTCAGCCACTACGTATTAAGCTAGTCCAGCTTCTTCAGACTGGACAATGCTCAAGCTTCTCAGTTCGAGCATCCCGCAACTTTCAATTTATTTCCTCCATAAGGACCGTTTGTTCAAGCTCGGCTGTCAAACTGCTATAAACTTTCAGTAGCCTACATGCCTTCTGATGGAATCAATCACTAAAGTGGGACGTTCATCAGTGATGCTATTGATTACACTTTGTTTATAACTTCTGATCTGATGACGGTATCGGTATTGGCGCCCTGAATTGCTTCGGTTTCTATAAGCCAGCCTTTTTTAGCCGTGCACACCAAAGTGCCTACTGAAGCGCCTGCTGAGGATAATTTAGCGGTGCTTTCTTCTATTGTTGAAAAAGAAAGGCGTATCCAACACTGCGCTGAGCAGGTAATACAGCAATGGCTAACTACTCACAGTGCGCATAAAATCACAACTTGAACATTTTGCAAGATACCACGCATAGGATCGAGCCACAATAGGCCGGTGTCAGTGACATCAAATTTGAAAATTATATAGCTTTACGACGTTCAAATCGGTATATAGCGGGTGGTTGCAGAGCATGTTCTGGCTTGAATTACCCGTGAGTGCGAAAGATAAAAGCTCAATTAAACGTAGACACTAAACACCACCTTCTGAGAAAATACTGGGGAGTCTCGCTCCTCAGATATCCCGCGCACGAAAATTGAATTAGCTGGGCAACGCAACGACAATACCTAATTGTGACGCGTAAATTTTAACGAACTAACATTAGCTCCCTCATGTAAAAAAAAAAAAAAATGTTCACTGGCGTCGACAGGGTCTACTATTTCAAGCTGCGTAGCCTACAAAAATCACGAGCATGCCTTTGGCAAACACTAGAACTTTTCCACCTGTGTATTGAACACTTGAATCCTGGAAAAATGGCAAGCATTTCTTTGGCAGGCGGTAGCTATCGGAGACATGGCAGAGAACTCGTTGATTGGAGATGTAGTGGCATTCCGGCGCTTACTTCTCGTTTGATTCTAGAAGCAGCCGGATGTCTGTAGAGCGGTTCCCTCCTTTCCCCGAAGTGTTTGTAGTTGTACGTGCTGAACAATGCAGGCTAATCAAAAACAGCGATGCAACTTTAGAAGCAGCAGAAACTTGAGCTAGTTGGTACGTTTTAGAAAACTTCGATAGGCCTCTTGAGAAATAAGCATTAAAATTTGTTTCCATATAGGCGATAACAAGTTCATGTACTGCATTTTTTCGGAAATTACTATCCATGCGTATAACTATAAAGTCTCATTCATCGTCTATGACGTTTTTCATATCCATCATTTTGTGAAATAGAGGGTGTCCGATTGAACCAGCCAGCTTCTACTACTTATTATCGCACCACTGTAGCTGAAACGAGGGCTTACCTTGCAAACGCTGTGCAAGTTTTTGCAGAGCTTGTCGTCTTTTCGCAGGCGTCTCTCCTAGTTCTTCCTCGGCTATCTGCTGCAACTTGAAAGGGAGCGCTCCTTCCGACGTGTCAATCACATCGTCCACGCACCGCTTCGTATAGACGCCCGACATTGCACGGGGGACGCACACCGCCTAAACCTCGGGCCAGAGAGCACGCTGAGAGCGCGGACAATCAGTGAATAAAAGCCTTGCAGTCGAGAAAGCTGAATACACTGCCTTATTTATGCGCACTTCAACGCATTCCTTACACTGCAAACGAGTTATTACACGCGTGTTGCAGGAGAGAAAGAAAATAGTGGCAGACCTGCATCTGAGGCAATTCGCAGCTCTTTTAACTGACGGTCGTCCTTCGAGCTCATACGCAACAAATTCCGCGTCCATTTTGGAGAGCACGTCTTTACCGTCTAGTTCTCTTATTCCACCATGGTGTTATTGGTATTCCCTGCAGTGGGTGAAAAACATTGTGCGCTGTACGTTATGCGAGGTCTTGCCTGCAAATCCGGCACTGCGATACTAACACAGCGACAAAAATATGCCGAAATAAAAAAAAACTTATTGCTCTCCAGCGTTTCCTCTAGGAATTTATTATGCGTGTCAGGGTTGCAAGATTTCTTGATTAGCTCGGCAGAGTCCAAGGACCGCAGCACTCCATGCATATAAAACAGGCTTGAGGTGATATGAATGTGGACTATCTTGCTCACAAAACATGCATTTTCCCGGGCATCAATCCCAGTAGATGACTTGAATCCCAGCAGATGACTTGAATCCCAGTAGATGACTTGAATCCCAGTAGCTGGCTACCTGTGGACTACCTTGCTCAGAAAACAGGCACTTTCCCGGGTATTAATCCCAGTAGATGACTACCTGTGGACTACCTTGCTCACAAAACATGCACTTTCCCGGTCATTAATCCCAGTAGATGACTTGAACCTAAAATCAGTTGTGGTTTAACTCCGGTTAACCCTAGTTTATTGCGAGAGCAACGACGAAGCTTCTTTTGACTGCCCTGTACGTGCCGGCGTGTCGTAGGGGTAATGAGAATGCAGACGGTTCTGGCCGGAAAGGTTCATGTTTGTAGAATACAAACAAAGTACTGACTGCAACGTGCAGACTTTTTTCTTTGCATTTCTCTAGCAACTCAACGCCCATAACTGTACTCATCAATCTGCCGACTTTCAGCACGTGCACTTCATATGCAGCACTGCAAATCCGCGTCTTATCCTTCCTACCCCCTATCCATCCCCAAGACGATTAGATAAACGTCATCAGGATGATTTACAAGTGGAATCCTGCGGTATCCCGCAGTATCTTGCGCAGAAGTAGGACACTTCTCGCGGGCGCTCGCTGCTAACGCACGCACGAACACGCTGCCGAGGCAGGAGCACTTAAAGGCTTTCGCCTCAAAATTAGCAGGGTTGGAACTAAGGTTAAACGAAATTAAATGTCCAAAAGCACGGTCTAATTTGCATTTAGCTGTTGGTCGGTAGTTTGTTTGTTTTTTGCTATAAGTTTCGATTTGGTTACGCTCTAGGATATACACACGTTAGGCAACATGTTCACATTTACGGCGTCTTCTCTCCTGTTCAAACTCAGCCCTCCGGACAGGGCGTGCTCCTTCTCTAGAAACAGTAGAAGGACCCGGCTCACTCGCCATCTTGGCGTGGTCTGACGTGCCGTAGCAGTTGCGCGGTGCGCCTATGCAGGCAACCATGGAGCGCCGAACGATGTTACTTTATTTGTTTTTCTTGATAATATTAGTTTTCATTTTATTTTTTGTCCCACTAGTTATCGTGGTTTAATATTTTATTAGTATTTGCTATTAACTACCATCATCACGGTTTAACATTTTTACCTAATGCTTTTACTAGTAATTGGCTTACAGGGAAGGAAATGTGAATCATCTGTGGCGTACACCCTGATTGCCCCATCAGACCTCATGAAATTATTTTTAGAGATTATTTTTTAAGCGAGGGGCAAAGTGTCTGTACGAGAACAAAGATGCGTACGTGTAGCTGAGCACGGGTGTTGCTAGGTCGCGTCATGCCCTTAAAGGTGTTGATTCAAGTCTGACTGCAGGCATTCTTGATTTACAACGTTGCCGATGATTTGGAATATTTGGCAGTCATTTTCAAGTACGCTAATAATAATGAAAAGGCATTTCTTGCCTAATGGGTGGCGTCACCAGAGTGTGCGGGAAGAGCGTCTCTGCATGAACTGTCAATAATTATTAGGAAAAAAAAAAATCCTCTTCACGGCAGGATTCTAATCACTATCCTTCCACACCCCCGCCGAGCGCGGTAACCACTACTCTATGCAACTTTTTCTTTTTTCTGTATTGCATTCAAAACTTCCAAAAATAAGAATACGAATAGCTATAGCCTGAAATCGACGTGCTTCGAATGTGTCTACAATTTTCTTTGTTTAGCGTAAAGGTGCCACTGCGGGAAATAAAAATTGAAAAAAAAAAAAAGCAACAGAGCGAAAGGAAAAAATTGGCGGCGCGTCTAATGTGGTAACAGAAGCAGCAACGCTCAGGCTTTCACAATTGTCCAGTACGGTTCTGCAGGTTTCTCAATTTTTTTTTTTTTTTATTTTGGACGCTATTACGGTTACAACTAAATCATTCATACAGATAAGTAATAAACTCGGATGAAGTACACGACCGTGGGGCACCTCGTGCAATCTGTAAAACTCGAATATGAGAATTTCTACATCAACGCACAATCTCCTATCAGAAAAATGAGCGTGAATCTATTTAAGGAATACAAATAGAAGACCAGGATCCTGAAGTTTAACAAGTGGGAGCTTGCTGCTAATGACGCGATTAAACAGCTTGCTTGAGCTTTAAAAAGCAACGCAAGTCTGTCCGTCATCATCAGTCAAAAAGCACATTCATGAATCTTAATGAGCAACTCGTAAAACTCTAATAAACTTCTAAAGGCGTGTCAAAAGGAAGAAATCATTTTATTTCTACAGAAATTGCATAAGCCAGATATGGTACTATCCATAAACTTGCAAATAAATGACTTATATATAAGGCGATAATTGGTACCGTTCAGGTGATCGCCTTTTTTGTACTAGAACTACGTATGCTAGAAGCCAGGAAATGGGGAAAAGGCAATCCTTTTTTGATGTCAAAGCATTCCTTGCCTAAGGTGTGGCGTGCAGAACATTCAGAGAGACCACGTCATCAAAACGTGTCCGCATGAACTGTCAATAATGAGTTACACAGATAATTAATATAACTGTTGGATAAGAACATATACAGATAGAAGGAATAATGAAGAAAGTAAGTGAAACGTTTAAATGATTGCCTAATTATTAGAACGATCAAATTAGGTCATGGATTGGAGCTGTGGAAAGAGCATATCCGCAGGAAGAGTTATTTCAGCATGTCCGCACGGATCATCAACTCTCCTCGTTAGTTTTTACCATGTCCGGTGATTTTCCCTCTATTTAACACGCCAGAGATCACCAACCACGGCTTCATTGAGTTGAATTGGCTCGACTAGCAGTATATCAGGAACACCAGAACGATTACGAGAATCTGAGCAGTATTAGCATGAGGCGCCAGAGTCGGCCGTAAGCGAAGTGAGGTCAGTGCTGCGGCCGACATCGCCGAGCCATCGTGAAGATTAATGAGATCGAATTGCTACATGTGGACGGTTTTAAACAGTAGCAAGGTATGATTAAGGCACTGGAGCAGAAAAGAAAAAATACGGCTACGCTTTCACGATTTCTACCGTTTTCTTTGCGGTTATAGTTCTCAACCGAGCTGCTGTTGACTCAGCACTTCCTTGAACGTTCACTCCTCTAAATGTAATATTCCGAAGCTAATTTTCGGCTTCAGTGCCTTGCAGGTCACACATAAACCTAATTAACGCATTATTTTACAATTTGAGGTGCCGGGTAGGCCCGTGAACTGAAATAGTAATGACCGTTCTGAGACAATAACAGCACGTGCGTGCATTAAAAAATTATGTTACTCCTATTTTTGTCGTCACTTTTTTCGATCAGACAAGAGCTTTTCTTTTTTTTTGTTGTTGTTGTTTTTTTTACTAAAACCAGGGTGATTAGGAAGCCGTATGAATCAGGTACAATCACAATTCGCCTTCAAAAGAAGAATGTGGCGTCCGTGAATGTCCTTTCCAGGCAGAGCCATCACAAGCTTGCGTGTGGCTGCAGACACTTTGAAAGGGAGGAAGTTTTGGAACACAGGCCTTATGCTGATTAATATGCGGTTATAGTTGCACACATTACGAAGCACCGCCTCCAATTTGTACTTGAGGACCCGCAAGAAACGAAGAAGAAACTGGCTGTCCTTCTTAGCGTTCACGTCTTCTTCTTCTGAAAACATTTAGTCAGAAAGAACCGACAGGAAGAACCTTCCACACGCTATGCCGCTGTAGTCTTCGGACACTCGAGAAAGTTCGTGTCAATTTCTTCTCCCTTGAATAAGCTATCGGCTTTTCTCCCCTGTGCTGGTTCTCCTTGACGGAAGAGTATCTATTCGTTGTATCAAAATTTTCGGTTTTTCTTTAGAGGTCTCATCGGAATTTTGTCTATTGTCTTCAGGTAAAATCTATCTCGTTTTCGGGCGTTTTGAGGACGTTTAGACACCACTAAATTCTGTATCATTGGGAATTATTCCCTTTTGATCGCTTTCTTATTTCATTTGCACGAGGCTGAAAGAACGAAAGCTGCTGCCTTCAAATGGTCTCCATCAGTGCGTAAACATAAAAAGGAAATATTGCCCAAGTCGTCATTCCGAGCAGATTGCAGGTAGGAAAGGTACAGCTCATTCCGGGCCAGATTGGCCACCTGCTTTTACAGAACATCGAACTGCTAAACATGCACCTAACATAATTTAGCTGTCTGTGTGAGCTTTGTTCCTTTGTGTGCCGTATATGCTAAAAAGAAAGCAAAGCCAAATGCCGCTTTTCCACCTTTCTGTCTAGCAGCATTCCTCTCTATGCTGGAGGGAACATATGCAAAGACTCTCCGTCTGGCACCTGTCTTATCTGGCACGATGTGTGTGCGAAATCATTTCTGCGTAAGTTGGCATTCAATAAAATGAGGCATCAGAAATAAACACGTTCTTTCCGTGCCACAATCATATAATAGACAAGAATGCTCTGTCGAAGAAAAAAATACGTCATACTATTCTCTTGATCTAACATCATGTTATATTTCTTTCCATTTTCCAAGCTCATTGTATAGCTCAGTAGCTTTTTTGTTTTTGTTTTTGTAGCATGTTTCCGCTGGAACTACACAAATTTATGATGTTATTACAGATATTCATTTTGTCACAAAGACCGCACGTTCAATAACAACGCAGAAACTTTTTTGACAGCTGAAAAGTTTCTATCAATTCTTTTGACAAGGTAAAGGTACAATAAATAGGTCAGGGCGAACCAATAATGTCTGAAAAACAATAAAGTCCATGCCTGCACAGATAAAGCACAGGCAACCAGAAGTAAACTGTAATATAAATGCATAAATGTGCGAAATCCAGCGCGAAGGCAAACAAAAAACATTAAACGGTGGGGAGGGGGAGAAAGGGGGTGTGCAGAAACTTCACGTTTAAAGTTACGCCACGACAAAGTGAATGGCTCCCGTCTGCGGCTCCCCTCCTGAGTCCCCGCTGGTATACACGTACTTTACTGAGATCTTAACCACAAATATCCTTATTTATGGTTAAGGTTTCAGCAAAGGGCCAGCTTTGCTGCAATCTCCATCATTTTGCACATACTCTTTGCAACGTACAGTCGTAAGGTAACACATTACATAGACCATCTCACGTGGATATAAGCACCACTTCAAGCAATCGCATGAACATGCCTGCGTGGCCTAAAGGCAGCTTATTTGACTCGTGATTCGAAGGTCCTGGAATCGTTTATCATTTTCTAATCTCGAAGAATCTACACGATTTCTGGGGTCTCACAGACTGCTTATGCGATGTGTTCATGTGATGTCGCACAATTCACCGGAGCGTCAGTTCCCGATCATGTCACCAGTCAAACTCTCAAGATCTAGATGCACGCTCTTCATTTTTGGCTCCAAATGCCAGGAATGCCAGCTACGAATTTTGTTCAGAGCAGGAATTTGCCTACGTCGCGGTAAATTAACTGGGGACCATACCCACACTAACAGGAGCGGGCTTCTACATGCTTCTAGGAAGCAAGGGAATAGGTTGGACCAGAAGAGATAGGAATTGATTTTCAAGGCAGGGATTGGGTGAGAATGGGCTTAGCAGGGCACTGCGAGCTTTAACGTAAGGACGCAAAAGTCCCGCCCTTTAGGAACTCCGGCGTCAGCGCTAGGCGCTGCCAACTAACCGATACTAGGTCGACATGTGGTACACATTTTTTTCTTAAGGTAATATGCACAACTACGTCAGGTTTGATTAAAACAGGCTGGATCTCATTTATACCCATTCGGTATTCTTGTATTGGCGTGCCTTCAATAATGGCTTATCTTGCAAAAGCTGCCAAAGTTGTTGCAGAGCAAATCTTCTCTTGGTGGGCATCTCCCCGAGTTCCTCCAGATCACAAGGTGCGCCCCCTCCGACATGTCGATCACGTCGTCCATGCATCGCTTGGTATAGACGCCCGACGTTGAGTGCAGGATGCACGCCGGTTCAAACTCCAGACCAAGGGAATACTGAGCGCGTGCGCGCTCACTAAATTAAAAAAAAAAAAAGTTTAACGGAAAGGAAGGCATGACTTCGTTGTGCGTACATAGCGCACTATCTGGTGACATAGTGAACCTGTACGACGAGAGGAAGCAAAACAAAGCGATAGGTACCTTTTAACCGACGCAGCTTGCACAGCTGCTTGCAACAAAAGGTGGCAACTTTCCACCTATATTTTGCAGCTGACGACGCTGGCATATACCCGCTGCTGCGCTTATGTAGGCGGAATTGGTTACCGTCGCGCTACAGCTTTGCCACATAGTGTAAACACCTGCAATAACGGGTATTAATTATTGGCGGAGCTTACGGACTAAAATGCCTTGAAGGCGATAAATAAACGGAATAGCGTCATGAAATGATGTCAACATCTGCGGCCGGAATTGTTAATAATTGGCTTTGCAAGCTACTTACAACGTAGGACTCTAAAAACCGCCCTTGCTCGCGTATAGTGTCTTCTAATTCTAATTTGTTTAGTGTTTTTGTGGTTTTTTATTACGTGCGAAAAGCCGAGTTTATAAGCAACTCTTTACTGAAAATATGAGCTAGCTTAGAACTTCTGGCTGTGCTCTAGACGTATATAGCTCCTATTGGTGTCACAACTATAAGTAATTATTCTGTTATTTGCCTTCGCCTCGGGAGACAGAGAGAAATAATATTTATTTGCACCTATCAAAAGGTTGGCGAGGATCCGAGGCGCAGCTTTGTCCGAGCCATGTCCTCTTCTTCAGCCGCCAGCCTGGACCTCTTAGACCTGAGCAGCGGCAGGTCGAGACGGATTACTTAATGTTGTCCTTTTTCGTCCTTTTTGAGAAGTAGTGCCCCCAGTACCCATCTGTTCTGTCAGGTTTTCCAGATCTAAAACACTTCCATATCATGTGGATCATGTTCGCTATGGCTTCGCAGGGTTTGCACCTGAGGCTGAAAACTTCCGGGTGCCGCTTGCTGTAAAGCTGGGGGCTCGGGAACACTAAATTTTGTAGCTTACGCCACATATGATCTTCTCACTTTTGATTAGTTGCTTACAAGATTTCCGCAAAGTTTTCAGCATGTATAGTCAATTACATTTTACAGATTTGTCGGCTTCATTGATATCTTCTACTTTCAGGCAGATGATAATACTTTGTATTCGCCACCAAAACGCATTATAGTTAAGCACGCTAATTATTTCCATGGCGTTGACATTTAGACATTCCTCTACGCTGTATTTATTCAATATCAATTTCAAAATCTACCATAAAGCACGTCGTTTGAATAGTTAGAATAAGGTTGGAGCAAGATACATATTCTTGAACAGTATCAACATATCACTGATGCGAAATTAGGCCTGTTTATTTTCACTCATATTTACAGAAACGTGGCCTCATTTTCCATTTCCTCTGTCGTGGCGAAGTCCCCGTTGCTGGTCCTGGCATACCCGAAGGGGCTGTCTTCCCGGAATTCCTCTTCCTCAAACTTCTCGAGCTCATTCCAGAAACGGTCAAAGTCCAGGGGAGGCCCGCTACCTCCGTACTCAGCGGGAAGAACGTCAGTAGGTATCTCTTTGTGCAGCGCCTCGAACCTTTCGCCGTACAAACGGACCTGTTTTTAATGCGAGGAAGAGGGCCAAAACAGGGCAGGGGAGATCATTACATAAATAAAAGCGTCTAGTACGGCGACACTGGTGATTTATTGCTGTAGTCGCCTTTTGGTTGTTCGCTGAACTCCCTGAACAATAAACAGCTGCGGGACTTCTCAAGACTTTTACACTTTAAAACAGCTAACCGGAAATTGTTTTCTTTTACCACACCCCATTTCCCTTCTCTCTTCCTCGCCACTTTTACAGAGTAAAACTGTCTTTACCGTGAATTCATTTTTTTTTTTTAGAAAAAAATTATACCTTGGGCGAGCATGCCGCTTCGGCTTGCGGAGCTCTGGACCGTTCTTTGGCCAGGCAGGCAGTATATGGCTGTCGCTAGGTTTTCATTGATTTTATTCGGTTACATTAAAACGCTTGTTTTTCTTACCCGCTGGACGATCTTTTCCTTCATGAAGGGCTTGATTATAGCGTAGAACACGTCGAATGCTGCTCCATGCCGTATAGCATACATACCCTTCAGCCGAATCGGTATGCCATCCTGGAAAAAAGGTAGTGTATTTGATGAAGACCATAACTTTGTTTCTAATCTAGCTTGACGGGTAGACATAAACCAACCCTGCTCTCGTTTCGCATTTGTTTGTATTAGCCTTCAGAATGTTTAGGCCGAAAGTGTAAACAATTGGGTGCGGTTCTGATTGCATACTTGCAAAAACAAAAACAAAAAAGCAGAGAAGCTTAGGGTCTGACTTTAACTATAAGACGCGACAGCGCTAATCGGCTTGCCTGGTGCTCCCCTTAAGGATCAGCTTTCGCGATCAAGCGCTGTGCTATAAGTTAACCTAATTTGTTCCTGTTTTGTCTCACACATATTTATTACAATGGAGTCTATTTTGCTGTTTATTTACGCCGCCCTACCAAGAGACTTTGGTGTTGTGAACTGTATTTTTGCATTTGTGTGTATATGCTTATGACTTGCAATGGTGTAATATTTAGAAGAAATCTTTTAGCGTGCATTTTATTCTGAGAGCATTCTGCAAAATGGTTACGTAAAGAATTTCCCATGCCTGCACGCTACACACAAGAACTATGTTGCATAAATCCCAACTAGCTTATAAGATAGGTATCCCGACACAGCCATAAAATTTCTCTATAATGAATGTCATAAGGAAATGCAATCAATCTATCTTAAGCTACCACTTCATATGAAAAGCCACCCGATATGAAAAGCCTCACGACTTACCTGCGTGGCCTAGGTGTATGCAGCCCTCACTCGAGATCTATAACTACACTAGCAAAGGGCTCGATTTCCATCTCAAATGAGCATAGTGATTTGGCAGCTCCGGGCATGTCACGTAATTTTGTGACGTCATAGAATCTGCGGACTATCCACTTCCCTAACTTATTTGGCGGCTACTGCAGGCTCCTAATTTCTTTTTTTTTTTTTCTAACGCAGACATTTCCGAAGCCAAAACGAATTTTTTCAAAGAGAACGATGCCCCAAACACTATAGCAATAAACTCCTGTCGATAACCTTGAGTAAAGTTGCGAGAAAATTGTAGCCAAAGCTTTTATTTTGTTGTCAGGGGAGCGGTACTGCGCAAACTATAGCAAAATCAAGAATGCCTGAAGGCACGCATCTGGATTCGGTGCTACGTCGTGAAATCAGCCACCCATGCACAGATATGCACCTCGCATTCCTTACAGTTTTCAGCCAGCTTTTGCTTCAATGTTATTGATATTCTGCTAAGGCACTGGTAATAAAAGGCAGACCTTTATATTCTCAATTTCAATAAGTTTTCTCTGGTTTTCTTTATGGAGTTTAAGGTGCCAGAACAACTCATTCTATTAGAGACGCTGTGTGCTCTGCAATTGCGACCAGCTGAGGTACTTTGGCGTTCAATGACATGGAATAGCAGACGCCGGCCTTGCTTTTTGCCGACATCAAAAAGTAGCCGCCTCAGCCAGGATTTGATTGAGCGCCCTTGGTTTCAGCTGTCGAGCACCCTAACTACTCAACTACCATGGCGGGGTGATTTGGATATGTGGCCGGATCTACATTCACTAAGCAAGTGGCGCTGACCTTTCATTTTTTATATAAAAACGATATCGTCAAAACCTTTTTGCAGGAAATCCGGCTTCGGCGTTTTGATCGATAAATCAGGAGCATACCTCTGGCAGTTGATGTTTGGTAGGCGGCATGGCTAAAGCACATTGGTCGCCTATTTGTGCGACATCAGAAGACCACATAATCAGGTGGAACTGGTTGTGAGATATGGAAGGGGAAGATACGAATCGGACCTGCGGGATGAGTGGCTTCCCAATCGGACATGCTATCCTTAGGTCACGCAGGCTCACTTGCGCGGCATGGATGTAGGAGGGAAGGGGGGGAATGGATAATAAGTATTGCAGCAGGGGCTTCACGTAACGTTGCAGCTTGCGACTATGTGCTAATCAGCATATATGATAGCGACACGAAGCAGAGCTTAGTGATATAGATAGTAGCAAAGTGGATGCACGCAAAATGTGATCTGCAAAGGGAGCTGCAGAGGAATAATTAAAATTGTCTTGTCGCATCACCAAAGCCCGAGCTTAAGTATCCCCCATCACTTTATCGCAGGTTTTAATAAGTGGACTTCAGCATTACACGCTCGTAAAACAAATTAAGGGGGGGGGGGGGTACTTGGAGGAAATTTAGAAATGAACTTTTGAATATCAATGAAGAAAAAAATCAACCCTGCGTGCGAGGCTAAGCTTCTCTTCTAAAGAAGAATGAATTAAAGCTGGCGCAAAGCTGGGATTCCCCGATTCAAGCCTTCGCTACGTTCGCTATTGTGAATATTCATCGCCCTAATAATGGCTTTAAAGTGCTAGCAATTATGAATCAGTTCTGCTTGTGGTAATTGGTAGGTAACCTGACCGGACGCCGATTGGTCGGCGGGTTACATGAGGAGACCGCATGACATGGTCAGATTTTCATGGCCTGTCTACTGAGGTATATATTTTGATATAAGCCTCTGCTACCGCGGGGGGTGCATATCTTTGTTCGTTAGCTCTGATGTAGCTAACGAATGTATGATAATCGTATGTGTAAAGTAAAGAGACACACATTTAAATGTAAGTGATTGAAGAGTACGCAAGCAAAGAAGCTCAAGGCTAGACGCAGAATGTATTCAATAACGCTGTCACGCCATAGCAATAATAGCGCAAAGAATCCTTCAATTGTTTTCGTTTTTGTTTTGGTCAATGAAAATGTTTCTATTAGGTCGGTATTAAGAGCTTCAAGAAAGAGGCATTGGAGCGCTCAGTGAAGTCATCATTCTTATTTATAAATGCGTGGCGTAATATTTTAATTTAGAGGAGATATTTTGTGCACTAGTCATTGCTTCTTTTTTATTTTTACCTCCTAGAAAAGTTGTTTGTCTTGAAGACTGATCTCTACTTTTGCTCTATCTTTCAGAGCTGGATATCACTTTTTTATTATGCTGCTGCTCAAACGAT
>JAJIZL010071258.1:0-17209 GCA_023969395.1 Amblyomma maculatum | reverse complement strand
GGTTCTGTTCGACAAGTGGCACACGATGGGCCGTGCACAGCAGCAACGCTCAGGGCTTCGCACTTCTGCACTGACAAGTGACCGGAAGCTGAAAATAAAAGCCGGAAGTTGGCTCGCGGACATGACCAGAAGCTGAGACCCGAAAAGGGAAGTTGGCTGGTAGCCATCTTTGCTCCCAATTACACGCCTGATTTGCTCTAATTAGCTGAATAACGTATATCAACCATTTCGTTACTGGCACACCTTTGCTTGACATCTATACGGTGGTACCCTTCTTACTACGATGAACCGACGTGCTCCTCTTTTACAGCTCCGACAAGGTCACGCCCTTGCGAAACCTGCCCACATAGCCATACAATGGTAACCCATTATTGATTGAAAAAATTCGTTCACAGGAAAGGAAAGGCGCAATATCTTACTTTCGTTTTGTGGACATCGAGCCGCTTTTCAATCAGGCAAACCTCTAGACATAACCCACCTCCGACCAATTTCTGACATTATGCATGGGAAATCGTCTCGAGCAAGCAATCCTTAACAGATTACACAACCACATGTATACCCACAATCCCTTCCAACACACGCTTCACGGAATCAGATGCCACTTACCCAGACAGTATATCATGCTGCAAATTTACGAAGAAATTGTACATCCTTAGCACGATAACGGCACGAAAGCCTTACTGGCTCTGGACCTCACCAAAGCATTAAAATTAAACAACGTGACACTTTTATTGACGCCCTCTCCAGCCTAGGAATAGGAGAACGCATCTACTCATATATCATTTCTCTTCCTACTACAATTTAACTTCTCTCTGGTCCCCATAGTCCGCAATTGGCCCAATTCACAATGCTCTCCCTCTTCCTCTATGCGGACATTACCACATGAACAATGACGGGAAATGAATGAAACATAGAGAACACTCTTTAAACAGGAGCTTACGTACTGGCAACGCTCTCAACATCCATCGGCCTAGCGTGCTCTCCCAATAAATTCGAAGTGCTATTGCTCCACAAGACCCCTGAATACTAGCAAAATCAAGCCTCCATACACGTCACCTTAGGTAGACACTCAGTATCTGAGGTAAGGAAACTTCCGCGTTCTGGAAATGTAGCTGCAAAACAATGGACTCAACACAGACTATCTTCAAACTGTCTGTCATCAGCTATAAAATTATCAGACGCATCAAACAGATAGTGAAGAAGCATAGATGCATGCTAGATTGCGATCCCTGGCGTATTGTACAGTATTTGACATCAGCCGAATTCTCTATACCCTCCCATATCTGCCTTATAAAAGCAGAAATGGAGAAACTGAACCCACTCATCTGTCAAGCGTACAAAATAGCCCTTCACCTCTCGAAACATACTCCTACCACACGCCTCCTAAACATTGAATTTCACAACACAATCCAAGAACTAGTGAAAGCTTATCGTGCGGCTCCCATTAACAGACATTCCTCCACAGAGACGGGAATGTTCATCCTCAGACCACTAAAACTCCAAACAATCGGTCCTTCCTCCTTTCACAACTAGCTAGCCCCCAAAACATCTGGGATAACCTTATCATAAAACAATAGCTAAGCATATACATCCTGCTCCCCGCAATGCAAGACGAGAGGCACGAGCCAAGACGTTTGAAAATCATACGCTAAGGACACCGAAGCAGCCTGTGTAGACGCGGACGAATACAGTCACCCCGCGGCATATGCCATCAATATACACTTGTATAACTTCTGGTGCACAGTTTCCGCCTCTGTCAGAGCAGATGTCGACAGATGCCGAAGAAGGAGCCATAGTGGTAACTATTTCCTCTTCTATTGCCCCACTAATTTTCATCGTAGCGATTCTATGCCGGCCATCTAAAATTTCGCAATGGGGGAAGATGCACCCATTCGCCGATCAAATCTCAACCACTGGTTCCACAGCTCTCTGACCGATTCATATCGTCCGGGTACTAGGCCATACAGGCAACCCCGAAAATGAGGCAGCCCACTCAACTGATCGAGCGCACATCAACCGAGTGGGGTGTACCGAAGCTGGGAAGCACGCGAGACAATTTTATCACCTATTATTTATTTATTTATGCATATACTGTAGATCATTGGTGAGGTGCTAGCAGGAAAGGCAACAGCAGTGATCAATACAATAACGAAAGGCAATGACATACATTGTAAGCAGACATGAATTGGCAATGTAATATTAATAGCGAGAATAGATTACACTGATTTCGAACATGAGTAAAACACAGATTACCAATTTTTAAGGCTGCAATTATCCTATAATTCTTCACTACAAAGATCAATGACTCTTCTATCTCCCACTTCGCACCTCTCTCTCAGAACACCATTAAATTATCTGGTGACAGCTGGAGCCCAAACGATTTGGCCTCTAGCTTGGTTGGCCTTGGTACACCCGGGCTGGTACGACCCTACATACTGTCTACGCCGCGCACGTAGAGTCACCTTCGATAATGTTTATATGCAAATATTTCCAGCCACCGCCCCATTGGGGCCTCACGCACCAAGAGAGTTCAATTCCACATTTTTTACTCACCCAACATTTTTTGACTCATTTATTCAGCAGGAGCCATCTGCAAGACGATATCTTGCTGAGCTTCGCCCTTCTTTTTCTGTTGTTGAGCTTCCTCAGCCTGTTTTGTTGCTTTGTCAGCGAAGCAAAACTTGGCGCCGTTCGACTCCATTTAGCCAGCGGCTAGTAGTATATTGCCGGGACGTAGCCTCCTGCATCAAGAACCTTAGTTCTTGCTGTGTGGCTATCATAGAATGTTAGAACCACATCGAATGCTTCAGGCCCGCAAATACATTCTGGAGAACGCTCCCACACACTAAGCTACTGAGGAAATCATTTGGCTTCTGGATTCTTCCGCGCAGCATTTTCGACAGAAGCTCTGGCTGCGAAAGCTGCAGATCAATGTGCTTCAGTGTGCATACAGGACGGGTGGTGGAAGACTATGCACGGCTTGCCTTCTTGCACTTTTGTTGTGGGCACACCAGGTGCCGGGGCTTTTTGGACACAGACCATCACATGGGTTCGTGTCAGATGATGCCAAGTGAAACTATTTTTCTTAAACAGAATTCTGCATCTCTTCTAAGTTTCCAATATTGCTTCTTATTTCCAAGCCGTAGTAAGTTTAAAATCTGTCTATGACTGCGTCTGGAAGTCGTCCTCGGCTCATTCACCAGACGCAACGCTACTAAGGCTTCTCTTGGCTGACAACTTGAACACTGTTGTGAAACGGCCTTGTCGTTTAGCTAAAATCAGGAAATTTTGTTTCCCGTAGATTCACGTCGGAAGAAAGTTACGAAAGAAACGTGCGTAAAGGATGGCATGGTGCTTGTAGCTTTGCTTTCATATCGCTTTTAATGTTGGTACAATTTGCCCGGAATGAAGTGTAACACCGTAAAAGGAAGCAGCAAAAAAATGTATTTTATATTTAGAAAAAAAAATTCTTTTTTCATACACTTTCGCATACCCTGTCCCCTTAAGTTAGGTTTTGGAAAAAGAAGGTGCCTTATACTTTTGGCTGGACTGTTGAATGAAGGTTACTAGTACGGAGTATTTTGGTTGTTGTGGCCAACGTTTATAGTATCTATAAACGTTGGCCACAACAGTTATAGTATCTATAAACCAACGTTTATAGTTTCTATAAACGTTGGTTGTGGCTGTAGGAAGAAGGAAAAGGGAATGCACGGGCCTGCTATTGGCTCTGTAGCTAAGCCACCTCCGCTGCTTCGTGCAGACAGAAGAAAAAATAGAGAAGAAAAGGAAGGAGGAAAGAAAGACGCGCGCCGCAACAACAGCCGTCGTTCACCACCAGCGGTGGTGGGTGTAATGACGGCCAACAAAAGATAAAAATTCGGTGCCAGGCTAGTCCCCGCCGCAAGCGGCGTTGGCCCACCTGTATCATCCCCATCAGGGGAGATCCTTACTAGTAAGATAGGAGCATCAATACCGTTTTTGGCAAGTGAGAAATTTTGCTACATCGAAGACAGCTTCTTGGTGAACTCGATAGATGGTTGGCGGATTCATCATCGACGATGGTGAAGCCGACGTTATTAGTAACGTTGGGGGAAGCGTTCCGCCGCTGCTCCTCTGCTCTGACGGTTCCGTGGTGCCGCCGCGTCTGGCTGTCTCGGGTCGCTTGCGGGAAAGCTGGCATATATACCCGTGTCAATCGCTTTTGTCATATGAGTCGTCACATCCTCTACGTCCCATTAATTCACTTCTTGTTTACCCATTTTTTTTACTCTTTGGTATACTCTCACTCCCACCTTCCTCTCTTTCCTTACGGCGCGGTTCAGGTGTCCACAGAACAAATCTGACAGATACTACGCCTTTCTTCTTCTGTTAACCAGCCATTCTAATTACTACCTAGTCAACTTATTCGCCTAATTATTTTTTTCCGCGACAGTATTGCGTAAACCTCCATCGATTGACACCACGCATCAACCTCTAACGCTTCTCAAATACTCGCAACTGCTGCGGACACAATTTTGCGGAAAAAAATCTATGAACAGAGCGAAGTAATGCTTTCGCATTAAAACCAAAGCTCTCTCAGCATCAACGGTTGAGATCAAGAGATGGTTATGGCGGGCGCGGCCGCACAAGAAATGAAATGGTCATAAATGCTACAACACTCGCTTTCGTACAACCTACCCAAGCTGTGACGCTTCGGTCAGCTGATGCGCTATCGCATTCCTTGTCAGTGGAAGGGCGCAACCTAATTGACCGTCGCCTTATAGCTACCCCACACTCTGTCGTGGCGTCATGCTAAGTCCAGACAGAAAATGGAGCGTTTGGTTATTTTGTGGGGTTTAACGTCCTAAAGCATCTTAGGCTATGAGAGACGCCATAGTGGAGGACTCTGGAAATTTAGCACCTAGGGTTCTCTAACATGCACTGACATCGCACAGCACACGGGCGCCTTGTTTTTCGCCTCAAAATGGAAGCGTGCTAGCTATGAAAGCGTGACTATGTTCTTGTTAGCAATCGCGAGCCTTAGAAGGAAGGGTATGAGCGGAAAGAATATTTGAAATATGAGTGGACAGCTTACATTCCGAAGTCGCTGTTCTTAGGCGGTAGTCCAGTCCAGAGACCTAGCCGGCTTTTTCTTCTTCTTCTTCTTCTTCTTCTTCTTCTTCTTCTTCTTCTTCTTCTCCCTCGTTGTAATGGCACATACCCACCGTGGGGGATTGGCCAGAATTCGTTGTAGGTGACATAATATTTTTGATAATGTCGATTTGACTGTATGATATAGATAACCTAATAATTAGGAGCTAGTGTTGCTGAAATAACTTGAAATTTCGAGGCGATGTAATAGAAAGTAATCTGCAATTTTTTAAAGTAGTGTTGTGTTTTGCCTCAAGGCATAAAGGAAGCGTTTTTGCGCAGCGCGAAGAACAAAGTCCGGAGAACAAACACGCAAAAACAAACAAAGCGCTGAGTATGAAATGAAATTTTCATTAAAATATCGTACCTAAACAGGCTGGAATTGTTGCCCCGCGCAGGCATACAATGCACAAAAAACAAAATAAGCAAACAAGCGAAATCACGCGTGTCCATATAATCATTGCACAGGTAGATTGTCATAACGATCTATCTAGTGCAATGCCACTGAAGTTCAGCAACATGCGAAGTGCTCGCTGTGGCGGTTTAATATGCCTCTAATATTTCCCGGCACACCTCTGAAGCATGAAGTCAAGACATGCGAGATTTTGTTCCATGAAACATTTGATGAATGAGATACTGGTATTGTGTATAACGTTACCTTGCCGAGCTAAATGAGTTATTTTGGCAAACCCGTCAGGTGTGTGCACGCATCCGTATTTAAAGAAGCACTTCATTGCTTTAGGTAATATTACGAACCATAGAAACGAACTTCGTTGCGCAGAATACTAATATACGTGAGACTTTGTAGCAACCAGCTCCTTAACCCTTTTAAAAGACAGAAAAAGTTACCTTTCAGATAGAGGAAGGCATAGAAGCCAAGATCATAAGCGCACCGTTAGTTATGCTGTAAAGTAAAGAGATAATAAACAAGCGTAGTTGCTTGAGGATGTGACATTGAAGCTGCATTTTATCAGAGCATGAATGTTTTACTATTTTAAATGTAACTCTGTATTGAATAAACTGGATTTTTGGAGGCACGCTTGTCCTGCCCAGTTCTAGTCAATTTCAGTATTTGTCGCACAAAACAGTGGGGGACGAAAGAAAAGCGGTTCGCCTGACAAGTTTCGTCACCCGTAGTTAGCTGGGCTGTTTCCTCATCAGTCCGTTTCATGGTACAGCACGCAATTTTCTCAAACTATTCAACAGACTAGCCAGCATGGCTACCTGCTTACTAGCCTTATGCCTATGCAGCCTTATGCCGACTTTACCATAGCAGAAGGGCATGAACAAAAAGTAATCATGTGGCCATTTTGTGTACCATGAACTACGTATGTTGTTTTGTCGGGCATTATGCACAGTTTTTAATGTTAATAAAGGTTTGTAATAATTCGACTGCTGGTAACATTATTTCAAATTATGGTAAGCTGTCAAGGTTATTGTAACACCCTTGTCTTTTATATTGTCTGAAGTAAAACTTCCACTGATTTCTTTATGCTTCTACGTTTTAGATTGTCTCCTGGGCTTCATCAAACGTTTTCTTAGCTTTCAGTGCAGAAGACTGCCTAGAGATTTCTGAAATCTGAAGTTGCATTGTATCATATTTCTTATTAAAAGACGCATGTCACAGGTGAATTCATCTTGGCAGGTGTTGGAGATGCGGCCATATCCGTGATACTTGTGCAGCAGCGTGAAGTAAATATTGTCTGTCTGAGTTGAAGTTCTTTTGCCTGCTTAAATCGGAAAGGATACTTAGAGCAAATGGGACAACTATATGCTTTATTCACTTTGATTTCTCGGCAGATCTTGATTTGATATTTTGTAATATGCAGCTCTTTCAGTATTTCTAGTAATTCTTCCTCAGTCAGATACTTATTCATCATCTGGAATAACCGCGCGAACTGTATTGAGTGATCAGTATGAGCTTATTTTGATGGACCATGTAATGCAGCTAGTTTTTCATAAGGGTTGTTATAAAGCACTTCTGTAGGAAGCTCGCCATTGGGCAGCTTCCGGTTTTGTATATTTGGTCTATGTGATAAGCAACCCAAGTAGCACAAAGTGGGCTATGACGTGGGGGCCCGCGTTGGGCCCGTGAGGGCAGCCCATACGGGCCCCATGCGGGATTTGCAACACGTACCCTGAGGGGCCCAGCGTTGGCTGCCCAATTCTGCCGCTATCGGTCCCAATCTGTATCCGTGTGGGCAGCCCAAATAGAACTTCCCGCATTCAGCCCAGGTAGACGAATGTGGGCAGCACACCAGAATCATTAATGGGTCCCACATTTGTGCAGGCAATGCCATCCCATTGATCAAGATTTTTTATTTTTAAGTCGATTAATCCCTCCAATACCTGAATTATACAGGCGCGGGATTTGCGAAAGCCAGTCCGTTTCGGGCTCACCCATGTGCTGCCCTGATGGGTTGAATCTGGCATTTTCGGGGCTGCCCAAATTCCAATAATCATCAATTGCGAAACATTAAGCGCTATTTTTTTGCTTGTATGCGACACTCAGTAACATGAGAGAAGTTTATTCCCAACACTACAATAATGTCGGCTGGCCCACATCAACCCCGACATGTTGGTCTGAATATTTATTTCGGTGGTGTGTGTAGAATAGTAATGCCGCAGGAAACATTTGGAGGTCGTTCAGTGTGCATACTCGTAAAGCGGAACAGTTACTGTTGCATATTTTCTGTCGACACTGCTTAATTAACGTAGTTGTTAGAGTAAAAATAAATAGCCTTTATTCATAGCAGAGATATGCTTAGGACAGTTATGTGAAACCTCCAGAAGAGGCAATTAGTAGCCGGTATAACATGATTTACATAAATAAAATGGTGCCTTAAATATAGGGTGGAGACGTTTCAGAGCGGTAAGCCCACCTACGGCCAATTTGGGGCCCACTGCGGCATTTCATGGGCCGCCCCAATTTGGCTGATCTTGATTTTACTGCATGGACTACGAATATATGTTGCATTTTTCCGCAAGTACCCCTAGAAATACCCGTGTGGACAGCGTGGCGGTGTGGTCGCTTTTCAGCCGGCCGCAAACCATGCGGTACCTATTCGGTTTTTGCGTGGGCAGTCCCAATCGGACTAGCCCGTCTTCTATTTGCTTTAGGCCCACATTTGCATCGCATCTGCCCTAAATTGCCCCGCAAGAGACCGATGCGGGCAGAAGTGGGAAGGAGCAATTGCCTGCCCCGCTACCGCCCACGCGGAAATTATCTAGGTTTTCGGTGGGCAACCCTATTTGGGGCAGCCCAGAAATTTTCTGCATGAATTCCAGATTTTCGTCTGACCTTCCCTCAAGTACCCATCAAGGGTCCCATGTAGGCAATATGCGGGCATACTCGTATTTAGCCCTGCCGCGGCCCATGTGGGACCTATTCAGCTTTTGAGTGGGCAGCCTCAATTAGATCAGCCCAAGCGTTTCCTACACAAAGCCCAAATTTCATTTGCATCGGCCTTCTAATTTCCCAAGCGGGACCCTTGAGGGCCAGATGTGGGAATATGTACTCAGTTAACCCTTTCCACGCCTATGTAATGCCCAAATGGAAAAAGCAGGGGCAAGCCCAATTTGGGCTTGCCCGCTTGATCCCTAAAGCGGAGCCTCGTGGGTGTTATTGTGGTTGCCCAAGCCCAACTTGCCCACACGGGCCCCCGGTGGGCCATGTAATGTGTGCTACTTGGGAAGTGTCTTTGCCTCTATAACTGCGAGGCCTGTCGGGCAGTTTGTCAGAGTATTCAGAATAACCACGTAAAATTGACTAAAGCTGATTACGTAATTAGCTAGATATTTGCTTGTCAGTTTGTAGAGCGGCCTGCGCCTAGTTCTGCTTTGCACAGATGTGTATGCTTGAACCCTGCGAACTCCTTTCAGCAAGAAAGCGCTCTGTCGACACGTGCGTTCAATAGTTATGATGCCAGGCGTGGGGGGCTTCATTTTCTGGAAGAAACACTACGTTTAACAAGCACCGCCATTGTTCCAAGTGACGTTCGCAATCCACCATGTACACCACTGGCAGCCTAGCATAAACATCAGTGGGCACACCGGACCGCACCTAGGAATGTTGCCTTGTACCTGGGTTTTCATCTTAGCACAAGTGTGTGGATAATGCACAATAATTAAAAGAGACTGCCATGGTTTTTTGCCCGGACGAACCCATAGTCTTGCGTTATCAATGTTCAATGATGTTTCCTGCTTCCTCGCTTTTCTTATTTGATGTTGCTCAAGCTAAGCTAGAGCATAATAATAAAAAAGACACTTCGGAACGGTACGGGCAGCGCCGATAGATATGACACGGTTGCCCGCAGTGCAAGCATAATGGCCGTCGGTCGGGGGTACGCCACTCGTCTGCTTTCGATGTAGACGGTCGGGAATTGGCTATGCACTGAATCGCGGGGGCTGGTAGTGTTGGCACGGCTACGTTAGCAGGAATGACAGGTGGTGACAGGGGCGGAGTACTTCTTAGAACATCGGTCTATGTGGGGCGGTGACACTCAGGTGGCGTGAGAGGAAGAGCAGGACGAGGTTCACCGCTTGGAAACGGCGGCCGGAGCACTTGCTGCACCTCATCGCAGATAACGCTCACAATGGAGGTGAGACCTGGTTGAGGTGTACAATACAGCAGTCAGAGTTCGTCGCGCACAACCGAGCGTACGAGCTCCCGTAGCGCAGATGTGTCCATGCTATGCGATGAAAACTCGGCAGAAACGGAAGCGGCTGGGACGGTATGATTCTGTGCCGAAGCAAGCACTTTCTCTGTTGTGGATGTTTCCGCAATGGATTTTCAAACCATTTTCGGAGGGCTGCGGATCAGGCCAGCAAGAAACTGCTCTTTGACTCCACTCATAAGGTAGCGCATCTTTTTGTCCTCAGACATCGTTGGGTCTACACGTTTGAAGAGGCGTGTCATGTCTTCAAAATATGCGTCGACATTTTCATTAGGTATGTGAACCCGAGAGTAGAGAGCGCGTTCGGCCCGTTCGCGTGATCTGAGCTACAATAGGTTGCCGCAAGATGACGCTTGAACTGACTCCAAGGAGACAGCTGCTCATCACGGTTCTCAAACCACGTCGGAGCGCCGTCCTCAAGACTGAAGTAAACGTTTGAAGCCGGGTAGCGTTATCCCACAGGTTGAACGTAGCAACCCAATCGTAGGGCTGCAACGAGTCGTTAAAGTCTTCATAGGTGTTCGCGTGAAAGGTCTTTGGGACACGGGAGTTCTGGAGCGTTACGTAGGTGGGTGTCGGGTCAGGCGTTGCGAAGACGGCGTGTCTTTCGGTAGTCATGCTCGATGGGGAAAACGCAGGTGGTTGGCCTGGTTCCCTGCGGCTGGTGCGTGAACAGGCGTTTCCACAGATATAGGGCTAGCACTCCTGCTTAGCGGTGGGGTACGGGACATCAAAGCGCACCTCCACCAGATTTGTGACGGTGTTGGTGACTGGGACTAATTTAATAAAGCCGGTACAGGTGATAATACACGGTCACAGTTTAAAATAAGTCCTATGATGTCAGAGTGGATTCACTTCAAAGTCTTTCGCTCCGAATGCCTCCTGGCAATATATTGTTACGAAGCGGCAAGCCGATGAAGATAGGAGACAGAACATGACCGATGACAATGGTAGATGACGTTTAATGAATGTTCGCGGGCCTAGCGCGAGCGCTCCTGCCCGCGCCACTGGCCGCTTCTTCCTTGTCGTCCGTAACATGACCCGGGGCCACCGAGCGATCGTCCCGATCGTGGACGAGGAAGTTTAGCGATGTTAATGATTTTATGGCATGATGATGGGCGTGTCTGGATGCTTGAAGAAGAAGAGGAAGAAGGCAGAATAGAACGGCTTTCCGGTACGATGTCTGACTCGTGGGTGATCCGCCTCCCTTGGAGCTGTCAACCATCCGTCACCAGAGTCCATGCGACCGATGGCTCGAGGTCACGTCGGGCAGCTTGGGCGGGGGGTTGCGTGTTCGTGTCCATCGGTTCCTTCGGGTCATTCGGGTCTTTCGGGTCCTTCATCTCGGTTCTGATCGGTATGTCTGTTCTCCTTGTCTTCAGGTTCGGGCTGGGGGCTGGGCGGTGGTAGTTGTTCAGGTCTGGGCTTGAAGGGCTGGGGCGAAGCTGCTCGGCGACGTCCCTGGGCCCTCGGTGATGGTCCCGGCTTGAAGATGGCGTCGCAACTCCAAGGCGAGGATGGGGATGCCGTACGCCGCCCCTCCAACCAAATGTTACGAAGCGGCAAGCCAATGAAGATAGGAGACAGAACATGACCGATGGCGATGGTAGATGACGTTTAATGAATGTTCGCGGGCCTAGCGCGAGCGCTCCTGCCCGCGCCACTGCCCGCTTCTTCTTCCTTGTCGTCCGTAACAGTATCATTTCTATGATTCGTAATCAACCCTCTCATTGCTGTCGATGAGTTTCATGATGGCTCCTCTATCAATGAGCTAAGCTTTAGCCTCATACGATTCTCAGCGCACATTACGTGACATCTTTGCTCAGTTTTGGCTTCGTGACACTCCTTCAAGATGAGCTGCTTTGGCATATGTGGCTAAAAAACTACTGGCCCCTCCCTTTTCCCAACCGTGCGGCCAAAGTCGAAGCATTCTTGCTGGTTAAACACTCGACAGTCTCACTCTGACTACAAGTCAAGGCTGCTAGCTTTGTGCCCATAGAATGCAATTTCCTTTCACTCTTTTTGGGCTGAGTGCTTGACATATCCACGCACATTGCACAATCAGAATCTCTTTTTCATGAGACGCAATGTGTTAGTTTTTCTTTGGGCTTAGAATTTATCTGACAATTCTTTTCAGCCTTTACGGTTCGCGCCGTCAAGTCAAGTGGCGGGCGTTTCTTGTCTTTCTTCTCCGGCAGTGGTGCGTTTTGCCCTTTTCTTAGATGCGTGTCTCCTGCGTGCATTCGTGTTCGTCAACTAACTCTTCGAAATTTCAATAGGCAATACTGGTACAATGCTCTCCCGGTTTTCGAACGATACTTTCAGTGACATTGCAGCTAAGGGAACCTTGCCACACTCACTTGAAGGACTTTTCGTGGCTTCAATGTTACGCAGCTCACTCATCTGAGAGGTGTGCCTTGGTATTTGTGAATCGTTCTGACTGCGTACAAGCTCGTATGACTGGCCTTGGCCACACACACTTTAGTGACATTTTCTGCAGCGCCTTTAGCACACTTCCTACTTCACCCCCATCTTTGGAAGCTGCGCCCTTGGGCACATATATTGTTCCTTTTATGCGACCGTGCCATACTCCCTTTGCTCACCCACAAGCGGTACTGTGCAAACAAGCACAGTGCGACAGATACGCGATTCTCAGCCTACAAACTATTAACCCTTAGTTTAAAGGCTGGTGAATTTCAAAAGAAAGCAGAAAGCGCTGACCCGCATATGTAGACGATAACACGTAGTGAATTCAAAGTGCTGCCAACAAATCTTTAGATGTCAGGGTTCGCTGCTGCTTCAGCCATCATCTTCCAAGACGACGTCCCACCAATCCGGACCGAGAACAACACGTACATAATTCTGATTCGCTTATCTCACTGCTCCGATTCCAAGAGACGAGCTAAACGAATTGTCACTTTATACAATAATTACAGGCATGGCACAGGATAGGAACAACTACGGCACGGGGACCGAAAGCTACGCGGGAATGTGATCGCACAGCGCCGGCCAGGAAGAAACCGCAATGTTACCTGCGGCCGAGGAGCTCAACACACGGCGGGCGCTCACGAAGAACTCTCTGGTCCCCGGGCCGACCGCCTTCTTTTATAGCACAGAAAGCTGTTGGCATTGAAACCCTCCAATCCGGAAACCCTCCAATCCGGAGTAGTTGGCGGCGGGACATGTGGCCCAAATAAAGAGCGCTTTGGCCTCCCGTCGCGGGGTTGTTGCGACGCGAGGGGGGAGAGGATGGCGCTAATCCACAGCGCCTGCTGTCGCTTGAGAGCAAGGGCGCTTGTCTGGCTTCTCCGGGCATGCCCAATGTCGATGTTTCTCAGTGCGCTGGCGCCATGCGGAGCAACACCGGGGTAAAGGGGCGTCCACCGGTCGCGTGCACCCGCTTGACTCCTCTTGACCACGCCTTTAGGTCTCCGATTGTTCCTTGCAATTCTATGACCATTCCTTGGAGTGTTTTATTTCCTCGTATTTCATATCTTTAAGAACCGGGGGATATCCCTCCACGAAGCTCCCCTTATCATCTTGGTCTTTCGATCTCTCCTCCCAGTAGTTGGTTAAGCGCCGGGCCTCGGCTCCCCCTCTGGGTCTGGAACTAGAGCTGGATCGTCCCCTTTATCATCCTAATTTCACTTCGTTCATTCTTCGAAAGGGCTGGTACCGCGCTCTGTAGCCCTTCTCGTAGCCTGTTTTTTTGTACCTTTTCTGTCTTTCTGTCGATTCGTCCGGTTCTTGTAGCTTTTCCCATTCACGACACTTTATTATGCCTGGCGTCCGGTGCAGGTCTTTGCATTACTTGTCTCCTAGGACATCAACTTTGCCAAAACGTTGATATTCTGGCTTGAATACCTGTTATTGTGTCAGCTTCTTGCAACCGCAGTTTCAATATTTCGAGTTTGTTGAATGTGGGCCATTGTCTTGTCGATGCCTAGCCTGTCTCAGGCTGCTCAGATATCAATTTTGTATAGAGTATCGGAACGGACCCCAACCAAGAGGATCTGCTTTGGTACCGTCTTCTCCTCAAATAGGATCAATACTGTGATCGAGTCACTCTCGATCTTCTGGCCCCTAGGGGTTGGGGTTTCTACTGTGTCGAATTCTGAGCTTGGTGCTGTATATCTAGTAAAAACGAGGTATCGATAGATGCCCATTTTGCCGCAGTCTTCAGGCTTGGCCACGTAGGTGAATACTTCGGTTTCTTCACAATCAGGCATTACCCGTCTAGTGCGGACTTATTTGACTTCTTGTTCCATGCTGGTCGTGCCAACGATTATGACGTGTTGCTTGAAGTTCGACACAAAAATTGCCTCATCTCCTTTTCCTGGCCCAGATATATGTGTAACCGGGAAAAACGTTCTGATACCCTTGACAGATAGCGTAACAGAGTTGCATGTGTAGGTGATATAAGGAAGCACAAGGATTCGTTTCGTTTCGTTGGACCCGACGTATTTCGCGAGCATCTCATTCAGAGTGCGATTAAAACGTTCACTAAACCAGGTGGTCTGTGTGGGGTAGGCGGTTGAATCGGAAGGCATTACACTAGTGAGCGGGGTTTTAACGGCATCAGACATGACATGGCCTATGCCACTGAGCTATTCACGAGGAGCACCGTGGTGAAGAATGACGGTTTGAAAATTAAAAGAACCACATCTCTAGCCGAGGTTTCTGTTTATCGTGTCAGGCGGTCAATGGTGACATTACTCAGCGGTTGCGAGAAGTAGTCTACATAGGAAAGCCATATAATTAAATGCAAATGCTGTCACAGGGGACATAGGAGAGGCTAAGACTCTCCAAACGAGCCGTGGGAGGTGGGTTTGCGCCGATGGCAGGCCAGGCGCTAGCGGAGGTACATAAGATCAAAGCTGTATATCTCACGCTAAGGTAGCGATTATAGATGCGAATGTTCACCTTTAATACTCCACATGACCACACCGGCGACTGACCTGCGCAGCTGTGCTATTTCAGCCAGGACCTGGCCCAGAATGACGAAGTATGTCAGTTGACTGCAGAGATAGTTCGACTGGTACAGGCGCTCATCGCGAAACAAAGTGGGAGTCTTGGTGGCGAAGGACGTGCGATGGGGTGATCACCGAAAGGATTGGAGGTTCAGTCCAAAAGACACGCGATCTATAAATACGTGTTTTCCGGCGGGATTATTACCAACATCGAGTGAGGCGCTACACAGACAAAGGCCTAAAGGATGGCAAGGTTGGCCAGAAGCGGGGAGAGAGACAAAGCATATAGGTCTTGATGCTTACGATGCTTACCACTACACTGTTAACTAGCATCCATAACGCGTTCTTGGAAGCGAAAAGACCACCGGGCCAACCGGCAAAAGGGGTGCTTGTAGGCGCAAAGCCAACACAGAGCATAATTGTTCATTAACACGTCACGAGGACGACCATAGGGGTAAGGACAAAATTTTGAGGGCACACACAATAGCGAAGCGCATCTTTCCGCAACGCGGTAGTTCGACTCTGCGTCCGTAATTGCGCGGCTAGCGTAATCTAAGTTGTATGCACCGAAACATACAGGGGCTGACCAAGCACAACGCCGAGCTTGATACCACTTGCGTCTGCATGCACTAGGTCGGAATGGCGCCGCATGTTCGGTGCTCTGAGGAGACGGCGCAAGGCGTTGTAGGTGACCTTGGATACTGGGACGACAGGAAAAAATTTATATTGTTGCCGAAGAGCTCCATTCGTGGGGAGACAATTGAAGCAATGTTGCTTATAAAAGGCCGAAAATATCAGCTCTGGCTAGAAGCTCATCAGTTTCCTAATCGTAGTTGGTTTTGTAAGGAAATCACAACATTAAAATTGATGGTACTGACAAAACTGTCCGCTGACGAGCAGCGAAACGTCACTTTAGTTGACCTGCAGACAAGTGTTCATCAGGCATCTGGACACTTATCTTGTAGGTAATTTTCATCATTTCAGTGGCGTTCGCAAGTGAGTCTTTCATTTCGCACCATGACAACTTCTAAATGGCACGTTCATGTTTTAAACATGCGAGCAGAGGGCTACGATAGGGACAATTATCATGGTGGTAATGAAGGAGGAAAAAGCTGGGCGGGGATTTAAAAAAAAAAAAAGTATCCGTGAGGAAGGTAGCTGCAGATGACATCGGGCAAAATCCAGTGAAGGAACCTCGAAAATGGCTTTGTGCACCGCTCATGCAGTTTGCGTGGCAGGTCGTGTATATCAGCCGATTAGAAGGCACTATAAGCCATGCTTCCCTGCTTTTATAGGTATAGCTCTCTCTCTCCCTTTGGCAGATATTTTTTCTCTAGCCCTGGTGTCAAGGTCAGAGGACTTTCTTTGATGACCAATTGTGTTAAGGTAAGGCCGTGAGTCAAGGGCCAATGAAATTGTCTAAGTAGTGTTAATTTGGGGACCACGGATGACCCGAAGTAGTGTGCTACTGATGAAGATCAATGGTCGAGGTCATATCCTGCACACCTAACTTCTGATTACTATATGGAGGTAATATCAGTGGCGCCATTTATTCGAGTTTTACAAACAGAGGTTCGGTAATCGCGGGAATGGTGTGCGACATAGTTCTGTATTTATTTGTTTTACACACCTGCAATCGCCGAACCACTGCAGAGGCGAGTAGAATACAGTGATACAAATAAAATGAATGCGTGGTGACATCTGGTAGAACTGTGAACACTTGACGCAGACCACATTAGATAAAACTGTATGAATGATCAAATTAAAACATTTTTTAACAAAATGATAAAAACCATTAAAAAGAGACGTACTTATAGCAACAAACACCTGACAATGAAAAAACAACGAAATAACAAAGAGTTGACGAATGTTGGGAAAGAACACCGACTCTGATTAACCATCTGTAGCTACGCTGTGTTTTCCGCTGTGCGCGGAATTCATTATTCAACAGTACATTTGGCTTTTCCTAAATATACACAAAACACGTAAAAGTATAGTGTTCGTCGGCCACAATAAGTTTAACGGCATTTCTCCGAGGTTTCCAGTGAATTGAGAGTTTTGTTTGCCGCTAAATCTAAGGTTTAAGTCCAAAACTATTCAATGTAATTGCAATTTCATCTGCGCGTTCCAACGCCTCCCTTTAGTTGATGAAGTCCACCGCATCCAAAGATTGCAGGCAAACTGAACCAGGTTACATGGGCATCCTCTATCCGAAAACATGCTGACCTCTAGTAGAGTGAGGTCGCCCTCAGTGCTGTATTTCCTTTGTTCTTTCGTACGCTTCTTCTTTATCGCGTTCTACACTACAGTGCTACTGTGTAGTAAATAATTTTGCGGCTTCTGGAGATAACAATCTTGCTTAAGGTTTCAATGAGTGCTAGTCGAGTCTAATTGTTGATCTACCTCACTCTGCCCTCTCTCCTATTGAAGTTA
>JAJIZL010071255.1:0-19167 GCA_023969395.1 Amblyomma maculatum | reverse complement strand
GTGTGACACCCAAACCGGTGCCCAGTTCAATGTGCAAGGATTTTCTAAGCCAGCATATTCCTTCGCTGGCTCAGCTGTTTACTGCAAACCAATTTCTAGACATGACTCTCGGGCGGAAGTTATTTCTGAGAAACCTCTGGTAGGACAAGACAAAACGAAACAGAGAAACGACTAACTGACACACTGGAGTCGTTGATTCCCTTTTCTGTCATCGTCCTCTGCTATGTAATGACGTGGTTATCGACTATGCACTAGAGAGATGCGCTCTTCAACTGTATTTCTTCGCTTGACAGTGGAATGGGGAGAATATTAGAGCACGCACGCAAGCAGGAGACGCAATTTATTCGCATTGCCAGACATTTCATTAGTATACTTGAATTTTAACCAAGTGTTCTATGAAGTGTCATGACTGAGTAAAACCCTTGAATGTAATTAGACGTACTCTGTCGGCGTAATTTTCTAGGCATGCAAAAATTTTCACTGCTTGCTATTTGTCACGAAATCGGAGCAAATTTTTATCAAGCCGGCACGGCGCGAGGCCCGCGTGGAGTCGCATGGAAAGCTCGAGAAAAGCCTCCTTCCCCGCGCGAGAGAGCACGTAGCTTTGTACGCATCGCCGCCGCCCTCTTTCCCATCACCCGGCGATCACGCGAACTCATCAAGATGGAATATGCCAGAAAAATTCAGAACCTTCTATAGGGCCTAGCCAATGACGACGCGAGGCTGGACGGGAGGAGAACGGAGCGCTCTAACCAGCGAAACTAAGTGTGTGTGCGCGCTAGCTTTGGCGCGGGTTAACAGAGAGACGCGGCGCGCCCTATTTAAAGAGACCGCGCCGCTTGGTCAGTTAGTCAGTCAGTCAGTGGTTGCGGCGTGTTCGCCAGTGCTTCGACTGGACTCCCGGGGATCACCCGCTGCTAGCAAGCCCACGGACTTGCAAGGGAGCGGCGCTCGTCTTGTATGGCGGCCACACCGTGACTCTTGAGGAGTCGCACTGCAACAGTGCCCGGTGAACAATTGGTGTTTGTTTATGTAACTCTCTCGTGTTTCATCTGTGTTGTAAAGCCTCTATGTTATTGAATACCTCTGTAATTGCATGCTTAGCGTTTGTTATTCTGTGAACCTCTCGTCTGTGCATTTCAAGTGTTCTTGTGTATTTCTTTGTATCGTCTCTTGATGTACATAAATTGTGTTTTGTTTGTTACTTCTGACTCCGATCCTTACTCTGGTTTGAACCGGCGACCGCTGGACGCCAAACGACCACCCCCTTCTGTCCCTACAAGGTAGTTAAATTTTGGCTGAGCTTACCACGCAGGTCGAGGGCATCTCTTTGCGACCGGAACAGCTACCCCCACTCACTCTAAGGGTGTCTGGGAGTGTGCGCACCGTTAAGGGCGCATCGGTAATATTAATCCCCCTAATTATTAACGGGTAACACTATTATGTTTCTAGTAAACGGCCCATCAAAAGATGTTTACTAGAAATATAAAACGCGCACTAGCAATGCGTATCCCGTCAATCCTTTCTGCACCGCAAGAGTTATTAAACTAGCATTATTAGCACTAAACATATTGGCGGCCAAAATTGATGTTCTTTCTGAACTCAACACATGTAGGCGCTCATAAAAAAATAGCTATAGTTTAACTCTGGTTAAGCTACAGGCTTGCGAAAGCAATACTATGGGTGGCTCTTCCTTGGTTTAATTCGGTTACGCTTGGTTTATCAATGAAGACAGAGGCTAAGTTTACCCGATGTAGTCATTTTTTTGTTAACTCCGGTGAACACACGTTTATGGCCTGTAAAAAAGTGTGTCTCGGTTTCCACTTTGTTAATGCTGTATTTTGAGTATAATGTAAATCTTTGTAGAACTAAGTCAAAACTTCTTCCCAGTGCGCGGTCGCTTACGTCTGCTACGTTCCACCGTTCTCGTTTGATTAGGTGCCGGGGACCACTAGAACTCGAGCAAACTGGCTTCAGAGTCACTTAGTGTAGTCCACGGTGTTAAAATAGTTTAGGTAATGCGACGACATCTCCGGAGGTGAGACATATCTGTCCCTGCTTCCTTCGTCCACCTCGAGGTGGTGGTAGCGATAGTGGTTCCCGGACTTACTTTCGGAAATGCGGTTTTGTGTCTAAAATCAGAGGTACAGTCGACATTAGAAATAAATCAGAGAGACGTTGGACGATTAGCACTAGGTGCCCACGCAAACCCACAAATGAGGCGGTACAGGGAGATATGGGCTGGTCATCTTTCGAAGTACGGGAAGTTCAGAGTAAAATACTATTTGAGGAACGCCTGAAGAAATTGAACAGTAACAGATGGACAGCTAAAGTATTTAAGTACCTATACCTAAAAAGCGTTCACTCACAATGGAGGAAAAGAACTGGGAAACTAGCCAGTAAGTACTCTGGTCACAATGACAATGACGAAGAAATAGATAGCGTTAAGCGACAGGTGAAAAACACAGAAGGTAAATATTGGATAAATTCGATGGAAAAAAAAATAGAGTGTGGAAGTATACCGAAAGTGGAAAAGACAGATAAGGAAAAAAAAATTTTTTTTTGATAACTCAAGAGGCAGTGCCCTACTTTTTGAAGCTAGATCAGGATGCCTTAGAACACGCAGCAAGAAAAAAAATTTAACAAGGATGATGACACGTGTGCAGTATGTGGTATATCCACAGGAAAAATTAACCATATTATACTCGAATGTAGTGGTATTCATCCGGAAGTCGATGCAGGCGCAGTCACTTTTCCTGAAGCTCTGGGGTTTAGAGATACCAGTGGCCGGGTGAATGAACCTGCGGTGGAAGCAAGCAAAAGACGATTGGAAGATTGGTGGATTAAAAGCAGAAAAGTGGCATAATGCTAGTAATTTACAATGGAAATTCAGTAAATAGAATGATGGTACAGTCAAAACTCGATTTAACGAAACCCGATTTAACGAAAATCTCGATTTAACGAAGGTATCCTAATTCCCCCTCAGACGCCCATAGGGTTCAATGCTTTGACTAACCCGAAATAACGAAACCGATTCCGTGATCTGTCCCGATTTAACGAACCTTTTTTCGAGAAGTAAAGGCGAAAAAGTGTTAATTTTTGGTCTATTTTGTAGACAGCACCCCAAAATTTACTAAGTTCACCGACTTTGGCAGAAAATAAATTTGTAGTCCCCTCGGGCCTTTCTTGTCGAGTAAGAATTTTTGTTGTTTCTTTTCATACGCGCTAGCGGCGCCGGTCGTGGTGTTGGCGCTACCCACTCGAAAGTAGCGCGGGGGGTCATGACGATGACCATACGGACCCCCAAAGATTGCGCTAGTTGTATGATTACCAACTTTGGCGCCAATTTGTCATTAGCTGTGTGGCTTGCCGTCCCGTCGGCGGTATTTAGGGAAGATTGTTGCGCCGCTAGCCGAACCGTCCTTTGGGTCGGTGCTACCGGCGTGAATTCGTCACGCGCAAGTGCGACGAAAAGTGAAAATGGTACGTGCTAACCGATACGACCGCGATAAGCTGGTACGGTTTATGCGGATGCAAAATGCATTATGTTCAATGGGTGCTCAGTCGCGGACTTGACTTTAACACTTTTAAAACTAAAGTACTGTTTAAGCGGGTACGTTTTAACGAGGTTTTACTGTAATCGAATGTACTAATTATGTGCCCAAGAAATGCCTCATTCAATTTAACGAAGTTCTCGATTTAACGAAATAATTCACGGCTCCCCTCAACTTCGTTAAATCGAGTTTTAACTGTATAAACACCCATCTAAAATAATAATCAAGATATAGGGGGGAAAATGAGCATGATAGAAACTGTTACCACCCCGTTTCATACGGGGACGCTCTATATTGCATCCATCTATCCGTCCGACCTTGCCCTCTTTCAGGCCTGTTCAAGTTTTATCTGATCTTTACCGCCTGTCGTGTGCCCCGACTTATTTTGCCGCCAGTGTACAGGAGCCATCAGTGCAAAATTTTTTTTTCGTTGTTTTAAAAATTCGTTCATCGTTTCACACATAAACGTAAAATGATGGACGCCTCGCCGGGGTGGCGCAGTGGTTACGGCGCTCGACTACTGTTCCCAAGGACGCGGGATTGAATCTCGTCCTCGGCGGCCGCTTTTCCATGGCAGAGAAAAGCAAGGCGCCCGTGTGCTGTGCGATGTTAGTGCACGTTAAAGAACCCCAGGTGGTCAAAATTTCCGGAGTCCTCCACTACGGCGTCTCTCATAGCCTGAGTCGCTTTGGGACGTTAAACCCCACAAAACAACCTAGAATGATGGGCGTAACAATCAAATTACTTGTTGAGTAGAAGAGCGAGCTCAATACTGTCGTAGGCTTCGGCAATATCGAGCGTCACTAACGCTGATACCTCACTGTCGCACATAGAAAGGCGAATTCTGGTTTCTAAATCTACATGAGCAGACCACATTGAGTATCCATGGCGGAGGCTAATCTGAACAGAACTCAGAGCATTGATCTCTGAAATATAAAATATTGAAGCAAACAACCCTCGCCGATGTAACAGAGTCAAAGAAAAACACACAAATAATTAAGACATTTACGTTTCCTAAGTGCAGCGGTGACGTAGGGGTAGAACATCCGCCTTGCATGCAAGAGGACCGGGGTTCAAATCCCGGTGCCGCGCAAGTTTCCACCGGATGAAAAAAAAAAAAATAAAAATCCGCGTGTCGATGGAATTGCATAAACAGGTTTGGGGTGAGGCCTGCTGCCGGTGAACACCTCCGGCAAAGCACTCCCTCACCAGAACAGCAGTTGGCCACCCTGGTGCAGTAATTGGTCGCAGCCTCCTATGATAAGCTCCATAAAACCCCGGCCCTCAGTCACCAGCGGCTGCGGTACAACTGACCACAGCGGCGGTCAGACCTGCGACGCAGCAGGGAGTGCTGAGCACTTTGGCTCCGCTGGACAGGCCGCCATTGGAAACTGACCGGGGCAACGTTTATTGCTAGAACCCTAGCTAGTGAAGCTAGTTTAGCAGTGCTGTTAGAGGAACTAGAGGGCATGAAATGGGATATCATAGGGCTTAGTGAGGTTACCAGGCCGAATGAGCATGTACTGTGTTATCGAGGTTTACAAGAGAGGCGACAACTAGGAGTAGGTTTCCATGTCTATAAGTATATAGCGGGTAATATAGATGAATTCTATAGTATTAATGAGAGGGTTGCAGGCATCGTAATTAGGCTTAATTAGCGGTATAAACTGAAGGTTGTACAGGCCTATGCACCTACATGCAGTTATAATGACCAGGCAGTTGAAGGCTTCTATGAAGATGTAGAATCGGCAATGCGAAAAGTAAAGACGCAGTATACTGTACTAATGGGCGAGTTCAATGCGAAGGTAGGGAAAAAGCAGGCAGGAGACAAGGCAGTAGGTAATATGGCATTGGTTCTAGGAATAGCAGGGGGAAGTTACTAGTTGAGTTTGCAGAGTGCAATAACTTACGAATCATGAATACCTTCTTCTGCAAACGGAAGAACCGGAAAGGGACATGGAAAAGTGCTAATGGAGAAACTAAAAATTAAATCGACTTCATAATGTGTTCAACCCCCGCCATTATGCAAGATGTAGAGATAATCGGGAAAGTGCGATGCAGTGACCACAGGATGGTGAGGTCCCGAATTAGCCTAAATCTGAAGAAGGAACGAAACAGATTAGTAAGAAAGAAACCCATCAACGAATTAGTGGTGAGGGGGAGGGCAGAAGAGTTCAGGATCTCGCTACAGAACAGGTATTCAGCTCTAACTGAGGATGGCGACATTACCCTAGAGGCAAGGAACAATAATTTCAGAGGTATCTTTACTGAGTGCGCGGTAGAAGTAGGCGGTAGGATAGTTAGAGAGGATACCGGTAAGCCGTCTAAGGAGACGAAAGATTTGATTAAGAAACGCCAGAGTATGAAAGCTTCCAATCCAACTGACCAGATCGAATTGGCCGAGATATCAAAGCTAATCAATAAGCGCAAGGTGGCCGATATAAGGAAGTATAACAAGGAGAAAATTGAGCATGCTGTACAGAACGGGGCAAGCCTTAAAGCGGTAAAGAAGAAATTGGGCATAGGCAAAAACCAAATGTATGTGATAAGGGTCAAAGCGGGCAACGTCATCACTAATATGGACAAGATATCAAAGTAGCCGAGGAGTTCTATACAGATCTCTACAATAGTCAAAGTAGTCAGGACCGTAATGAGATTGGCGGTAGGGAAAAACAGTCAGACGTTCCACCAGTGACGAAGGGCGAGGTCAAGAAAGCACTACAAACTATGAAAAGGGGGAAATCAGCTGGAGAGGATCAGATAACTACAGATTTGCTGAAGGACGGGGGGGATATCGTACTAGAAAAACTGGCCACCATGTATACGCAGTGCCTGGTGTCATCGACGGTACCGGAACCATGGAAGAATGCAAACATTATCCTCATTCACAAGAAAGGGGACTCTAAGGGCCTTAATAATTACAGACCAATCAACTTACTGTCTGTTACGTATAAGGTATTTACTAAGGTAATCGCTAATAGAATGAGGACAACCTTAGACTGCAATCAAGCAAAGGATAAAGCAGGGTTTCGGTAACGGTACTCTACTATCGATCATATCCATACCATCAACCAAGTGATAGAAAAATGCTCGGAATATAACCAGCCCTTATACATAGCATTCATTGATTACGAAAAAAGCATTTGACTCAGTTGAAACCTCGGCGGTGATGCAGGCATTGCGAAATCAGGGGGTAGACGAGCCGTACTTGAAAGTGCTGGAAGATATATATAGTGGCTGCACAGCAACCATAGTTCTGCATAAAGAAAGTAACAAAATTCCCATAAAGAAAGGTGTTAGGCAAGGAGACACAGTCTCCCCAGTACTATTCACAACTTGTTTAGAGGAAGTATTCAGAGACTTGGAATGGGAGCAGTTACGGATAAGGGTAGATGGAGAATACCTCAGTAATCTGCGACTTGCTGATGACATTGCCTTGCTAAGCAACTCGGGGGATGAACTGCAAATAATGATTGATGACATAGACAGGAAACTTAGAAAGGTAGGCTTGAGAATCAATATGCAGAAGACTAAGGTAATGTTCAACAGCCTCGGGAAGGAACAGCAGTTTACATTCTTCAGCGAAATACTGGAATTAGTAGGCGAATATGCCTACTTAGGACAGGTAGCAACCGCAGATCAGGACCATGAAATGGAAATAACAAGAAGAATAAGATTGGGATGGAGCGCATTTGGTAAGCACTCGCAGGTTATGACTAGCGGCTTAGCGGTATCGCTCAAGAGGAAAGTATACAACAGCTGCATCTTGCCTGTACTCACCTATGGGGCTGAAACGTGGAGGCTAACCAAGAGAGTTGTACTTAAGTTGAGGACAACCCAGAGGGGTATGGAACGAAAAGTGGTAGGGGTAACATTAAGAGATAGAAAGCGTGCAGAGTGGGTCAGAGAAATAATTCAGGTTACCGACATCCTAGTGGAAATTAAGAAGAGGAAATGGACATGGGCAGGACATGTAGTGCGAAGCGAGGATAACCGATGGTCGCTGAGGGTAACAAACTGGATTCCAAGGGAAGGAAAGAGTAGCAGGGGGAGGCAAAATGTTAGGTGGGCGGATGAGATTAAGAAGTTCGTAGGGGTCAAGTGGATGCAGCTAGCACAGAACCGGGTTAAGTGGAGAAATATGGGAGAGGCCTTCGCCCTGCAGTGGGTATAATCAGGCTGATGATGATGACGTTTCTTGATCGCTACGGGTGCCTTGTTAACAATGGAGATGGAACAAGATGGGCTGTTGAAGCGAATGTATTGTATGAAGCGAATGTATTGCGTGCAGAGCGCATGTGCATCTCTGGTAGACTTCCCCACGCCCTCTTTATTGCTTCTGTTGTCATTTGAATATGTAATGATTCCTGGAGTAGGCGGGTAGATAACAGGTTTTCTCTTTCAAGTATCCCTGCGGAACTCCAGTCAGTCAGGTGTCACGTGTCTTGTTTAGGCTCTGCTAGAGCGTTAGAAGTAACTTTTTTGTTCACGTCACGCTGCCGTTCTTTCAAGCGTGTTTAGAAATCACCAGTCTTGCTTATGTAGGAACCGCTGAAATATTTGCAAGGAATTTCGTACACGATGCAAGGACGGCTTGTCTTCTCTAAAGGGTCTATCACTCGTACCAGATTATTTCGGACTTTGATTGATGGTACAAGGCAACCTTAGACGGCGTAGCCCGCGAATACCCTACATAAGGTTTCGCTGACACCCTGGCAATAGGGAATTCCTACACTCTCTTTTTTTTTCCTTCATTCTTCAGTTGGAGGGTCTGCAGCGCGTAATAGTTATGAATGTAGCACTTGAGATGGGTATCTGTTTTCTTTAAGGTCCTTCCTTATGCGGCTGAGTTCACTCGCTGTCTTTCCTGGGCTTGAGCAAATCTTGAAGGCCGGATTGAAAATCGCAGATCGCTTCTGTCCTATTCATTTGCCCACACGGGTAAATATGGGAATTTCCATTAAGTCATCAGGACATAAACAGCCAGTTGCTTCTGCGGTCTCTTGCAGTCCGGCAATGCTGTGTGTGCGTAGACGCATATCTGCCTTATAGGGCAGATATGATCTACATTAAGTGGCCAGAACTAGAAACAAAGTGACCCTGTGTTTCATGTTTGTATAAACGCCATGACAATAAATCTGCGAACACCTGATTCGATTAACACAGCTATATAGCTGGGGTGGCTGACTGATCAGATTGGGTGCAAAGGTGAAAATATTGGCGTTGCCGATTGTTAGGAGCTACAATATTGTCCCAAATAATAGAGTCCACTAAAAAAATGCAGCTGTACGTATAGCTATGCATGGGCACTGATCTAGCCTACTTTACCTTCTCTTCAGATTCATACTACAGGTGACCGCTCAGTACGGTGAGCAAAGAGGCTTTCGCTTCGAGTCACGGTGAATCACCAGTTGCCTTCGCGTTAGTGTGCAACAGCCATCCAATACATTTCTTATATTCTTAACGGCTATTGCTTGTTTAGGTATATAAGATTTTCGGTAGAGATGGTAAGAGTGCCAAACGTTTATTCTTTTACGAATTTTTTCAAGAGCATTGTTTTGATATTTGTTATGTTGAAACTGTAAAATGATGTTTATTTTTTTTTCTCTCAACGCCTTTCTGGGGTGTGCATCCACGTCCGTGGTAATTATGGCTTTCCCAACGGTGTCAATAATTGCTGCCGAGTTCCGCCGCAACAATTTAATCATGTTATATTCGGCATTCTGATCTAAAAATTTTTATTTCTGAAATACTTTTAATTTACGCTACGCTTATGTGGCACTCAGCAAAGTTTTTTTATGCGACAAAACATTATAGGTAAAATATTAGTTCTCTCTTTTAATAATGCTATTTTTCTTGAGGTTGGTCTCCGGGTGACTGAAAGCTTCATCACGGGCTGTACTCATTTCATTCATGAGTCTTTTTTCTTTTTGTTGCTTCTCGTTTCGTTTATGTAACACTTCGTTCCAAAACGGCTCTTTAGTGTATTTCTTTTAGCGGGAAAAGGTTTATTTAAAATCTTCGAATAATTTTGCCGCTTATATAAAGCAATCTAAGACTTCAACAGTCGCAATTATATTAAACATGTGTAAAGCAATCAGAGATGTACCTATCTTGTGAACTGCAATCATTACTTTTGTAATTTATTATACTGTAATTTTACCCTTTTTATGTATTTTCTAATCAAATAAAATACCAATATCGTTTCGAATGATTCAATCGTATTTTTTTCTATATATAATTACTGGTACTCAATTACCCTTTTGCAAAATGGGTAAAGGGTTTAAGGGTTACAATGTGATTGCTTCAAATTGTATGCCCGCGCGACGGTGCACGTGACTGCTAACCATGCACGCAATCGATGGACTGCGTCCGGAGCACCACTTTTCAAAGGACGATGTCAGAATTTATGTGCCATTATAACTAATGAGAAGAAGGCGTAGAATATGTCAGAATCTTCGCTAGCGTTTGGCCGAAGAATTGAACCGAACTTGCTATGGTCCCGCACAAGAATCCGCGCCTGATGTTCCCGTGGAAACACATACGGACGGTTACTTCATCTTTTCAGCGGCCTTTCCTGGAGCGCCTTATCAAAGCGCCGACAAAAAAGCGCGGCGTTTCAAAAGTGAAATGGAAACTGGCTGAAGTGCTGCGCATCTACGACAGGGTGCGCAAGTGGTCGTGCGCTATAGTGCCTCTCATCGTTTTTTATCGACTGTGTGCTGACAGTAGTGGGTGATTTCTTAAGGGCGAAAAGTCGCGAAATCAGCAACAAATTTGGGAAACAACTCATGTGAAAAATTAATACCGTGCAGAAATCTTCAAGCCAGCCACACTATCTGACTGTGCTTAGTACAACCTTGTATACTATAATATTTGAAGAAAAGTAATTCAATAGTAGTGTATGACTTTTCTATGATTCTTCAGTTAGTTTTCTTGGGCTATAAGAGACCTCGATAGTCAGTTACATACCAGATGGATTAACTGTTATTTTCATGGGATGTGTATTATCCGTAACGTGTACTACACTTCAAACAACCAGGAAAGTCATTGAGTGACGCACAAAGCAAAGGGAAATATCTTGAGACGAAAGGCTTACATAAACAGCGTACAGATGTTGACCCAACCTTACGGCGTCAACGTCACTGTTGACAAATGCGGCACTCACCCTGTGCTTCGGCTGTTTGCAGCCCGCCGGCGTCGCGAGGGCATTCCACGACAAGTGCCGTAGTCTGCCAGCAGTTGTCCGGGTACCAGCTACGTGGTGCGTTATTCATTATATACGGATCGGATAGCGTACAAGAGCCCCGCCGCTGTGGTGCTCGCTGCTCTAGGGCGCTCCACATCTGTGCCCAAGGATGCGGAATGGATTCCTGGCGGAAGCGAAACAGAGAGGCGTCCGTGAGCTGTGTGATGTGAGTGCACGTTAAAGAACCTCAGGCGGTAGAACTTTTCGGAGCCCTCAACAGCGACGTCTCCCATAGCCTGAGTTGCTTTTCGACATTAAACACCAAAATCTAAACCAAATCATGGCAGACAAGTGTCAAGTGTTACCTTCAGCTTTGCTATAGTGCTTACCTATAAACACCTATAGAAATGACTATATCCTAAGCCGTTGGGGTATTGGATGGTGCTCGCATGATATAGAAAGACTAGGATGGTAATTAATTTCCTGATGTTTTAAAGAGGCAGTGTTAAAGTCCTCGATTTCTAGAAAATGTAGCATCGGAGGTGTAGATGTCACCGCTCTGAGCAAAAACAAAAAAGTAGCTCAGCTATCCTTTAACCAAGTTTCACGTGCATAAGCCATATCGACTGTTGCCGCCGTCGCTTGTGACACCTCGATCCTGGCTCCCTTCTGCGCTTGGTAAGCTTCTCGACAGAAGGAGGAGGAAGAAAAAACTTTATTTAGTTAAAATAATGTAAACACTCCAGGAAGACCCTTTAGTCCAGGAGACCTCTGGCTATTCCTTCTAGCTTAGCCCGCTCGACCAGCTGTAACTGATCTGCGGGTTGCGCGGCTAGCTTCTCGACAACGGTCAAGCCTGGGTTATCGCTTTTCGATCTTCTCGGCACTATGTCTGACACGGTGGCGGCTTCTGTACTTAGTGAGAATGGCTTCCTGTACACCATCATCATCATCATCATCATCATCCGGAATCTGCGCATTGCAGGTCGTGCTGGCAATGATTGCTATTGTGGTTTGTATTTTAAGATCAATGTCTTGTGTGGTTTGGAGTATAAAATACGGCCTATTTTTCAATAAAAATTCTATTGGTAGTCAGCAATAAACTTGTTTTTTCGTGTTGCTAGTGTCTGTGCTTCCACGCACTGCTCCTCTCTATGATTTCTTACCTACGGACCCAGACGAAGCTATTAATCAAAGATCTCTCCCATTTTCCTGCAGTTAGCCGGTCTTGTGCTAGCTGCATCCATTTGACCCCTCCAAAATTCTTAACATGATCTACCCATCTAATTTTATGCCGCTTCCTTCCCTTGAAATCCAATCGGTAATCCTCACTTCCCACTACATGTCCTGCCTGTGCATTTCCATTTCTTCTTAATTTATTTATTTCTCTCACCCCCTCTACACGCTTCCCATCTCTTAACGTTATACCTACTAGTTTTTGTTCCATAGCCATTTGCTTTTTCCAAACTTAAATAAAATCATTTTCGTTTTTCTCCATGTTTAAGCCCCATAGGTGAGTACCGGTAGGATGCAACTGTTATAGATACTTTCGTCTTCAGTGATATCGGTGAGCTGATAATAACAATGTGTAAGTACTTTCCGAAAATATGCTCCAACGAATATTATTCTCCTAGTTATTTTCCTTTCATTGTCCGGATCTGCGGCTAGACATATTCGCCTACTACTTCGATCGCTTGACTACATATTGTTACGAAGCGGCAAGCCGATGAAAACAGGAGGGAGAACAGAGGACAGAGAGATGGTCGATGACAGTGAGATGACGTTTAATGAAAATGTTGCCGGGGCCTAGCGCGAGCGCTATTGTCCGCGCCACTGCCCGCTTTTTCTTCCTTGATGTCATCCGTAACATGACCCGGGGCCACCGAGCGATCGTCCCGATCGTGGACGAGGAAATTCACAATGTTGATGATTCCATGGCATGATGATGGGCGTGTCTAGATGCTTGAAAAAGAGGAAGAATAGAATGACCTGCCAGCACGATGATTCGCGATGAACCTTGGCAGGACACTCTCGGGCCACACGTTGCCACGACTCGATGGCGGAGGCCAAGGCACGCACCGCATGGCATAGGCAGGGGAGAATGTCTTGAAGTGTAGCGGTGCCTTGGGTCGTAGGGTCCTTGGTCGGCACATCAGGTCAGTGGGGTCACATTAGGTCATTCGGGTCTCTCCTTGTGTCTTGTGGTCATGTGTGGCGTCTCGGGTCAGTCTCTCCTTCGTCGTGTCTTGGGTCGGGGCGGGGCGGGGGGTACGGGGCGGAAGAACGGCAAGGTCTTGCTGGGTCCGGCAGGCTGGGGAACAGCCATGCAGTGCCTCCTAACCTTTCGCCGATGGCGCAAGAAGTCGCAGGACGCCGATGCTCCGGACCAGGATGGGGGGTGATGATGAAGTACCAGCACCTCCAACCAAATGTTACGAAGCGGCAAGCCGATGAAAACAGAACAGAGGACAGAGAGATGGTCGATGACAGTGAGATGACGTTTAATGAAAATGTTGCCGGGGCCCAGCGCAAGCGCTCTTTTCCACGCCACTGCTTGCTTTTTCTTCCTTGATGTCGTTCGTAACAATATTTTAAACTGCGGTTCTTTTCCTAGGCTGTTTACCATTACCTTATGCTTCTGCTTATTATATTCAGGCCCAGCTTTCCGCTTTCCTGTCTAGATCATCAATCATTAGCTGCAGTTAGTCTCCTGAGTTACTTAACAGGCCACACTCATCAGTGAACCGCAGATTACTGGGATGTTCCCGCCGGCCCTGATGCCTAACTGCTCCCATTCTGTGCCTTTGAATACACTCTCTAATCAAGCTGTAAATAGCACTGGGGAGATCATGTGTCCTTGCCTAACACCTTTCTTAATTGCAATTTTGTCAATTTTCTTATGTAGAGCTACGGTTGCTGTGCAGCCACTATGGATTTCTTCAGTACTTTCACATATGGCTCACCTATACCCCGATCTCGTATTGCCTGCATGGCAGCTTAGGTTGCGACCGAGTCAAATGCTTTCTTGTAGGCAGTGAGTATTCTGTACAGGGGCTGGTTTATTCTTAGCGTTTTTCTATCTCCTGGTAGACAGTCTGTATATGATTGATGGTACAGTAACCGATTACCTATTACCTCAGTAAATACCTCGTACGTAGCGGATATAAAGCTAATTGGTCTCATTTTTCAGGTCCTTAGTGTCCCCTTTCGTATGAAATAAGATAATATGAGTGTTCTTTCTTCATGTCGATATCTTCAATGTCATCAGGCATTGTGTATACGGGGAGGGGGAGAGCTTTTCTAGCATGATATCCCCTCGGTGCTTCAAGACATCTGTAGATACCCGATTCTCCCCAAGTGTTTTCCACTTTTCATAGTTTCTAAGGCTTCCTTAACTACAGCCTACTTAAATTTTGTCCTGACTACATTATCTACTGTAGAGGTCCGTATAGAACTTTTCGATTACCCTGACTATTTTGTCCATGTAAATAATGGCATTGCCCGCCTTGTCCTTTAGTCCATGCGTCTGATTTTGATATGCCTAATTTCTTCTTTACGCTCTCAGACTACGACCGTTCTTTGGAGCACGCTCAATTTTCCCCACGTCCTTCTTCCTTTTGTCGGCCACCTTGCGCTTAATGAATAGGTTTGAATACTCGGCGAGTTACTTACAGTCTGTTGGGTTGGACGCTTTCATATTTGAACGTTTCTTAATGAAATATTTTGTCCCTTGGATAGATTACCGAATTCTGCCGCCTACTTCTTCTGTGCACTCAGTAATGGTAACTCTGAAATTATTATTCGTTGCTTCTAGGCTAAGGTCTCCTCGGTGAGCACTAAATATCTATTCTGCAGCGAGAGCCTTAATTCTTCTACTTTTCCCCTTACCGCTAATTTGTTCATGGCCTTCTTCATCACTAATGTGTTCCTTTCCTCTTCAAATCCAGATTATTCAGGTCCTTACCTACCTGTGGTCACTGTATCAAACGTTTCCGCTTATCTCGACATCCTGCACAACTCCAGGGTTAGAACACACTATGAAGTTCATGTCAATGTTAGTCTCCCCATTAGGGCTTTTCCATGTCCACTTGCGTTTGCTGAAGAAGTACATAATTTTACAGTTATTGCTTTCAGCCAACTTAACTAATACCCCCTTCCCCCCGGCTATTCCTTAACCCGATGCTATTGTTGCCCACTGCCTGGAATCGAGCTTGCTTTCTGCCTACCTTGGGATTTAAAGTCGCCCATTAGCGCGTGTCCTGTGTCTTCTTCACTTGTGTGTGTCTTCCTGTGCGCTATTATCTTTCGTCATGTTGCAATGCACCACCGAGCCCATCTTCAGTTTTTGTGTAAACAGTACAGTATACTGTGCTTTTACTTTCCTCACAGGCGATTGTACTGCTCGCGGACTTCCCCCAACACGCCCAGATGGCGTATGTGTATATCATATGTACCTAGAAGGAATGAAGCAGCAGCGTAGATAGAACTTATGGGGACGATGTTCACTGCTCAGCGGGAGGGTCTGTTGCAGTTTTACACGAGGCATGACAAGCTGCAGCGATAGCATGGAGCTCTCATGCCTCAGCACGACGATGAAGACGAGGACGTTTCCTCACAGTTCGAGAACTCAAGGTCAACTGTTCGGAGGCCGATGACCTAGAGGTTTGGCATGGACGCTTTATAATCATGAGCGTACCTTTGGGAAGTGAAGTTGGCAGTTGGCATGACCAAGCGCTGAATTGACAGCGGGTTGTTTTACGTAAGGAGACCTCGTGCTATGACAGATGAAAGAAGGAGCCAAATCCGGTAGATAGTTTGAATTTGGAAACAGAAATCGAAATTAACCTTTTAAGACACTTCAGTCTTGAGTCCGAAATGCTAATCACAAAATGGGTGTGCGCGAAAAAGGATCCGCAAGAGGTGCCGCCATCTCACACACTTTATCAAAATGTTAAATATTTAGAGGACAGCCGTTAAGTCTGCTTAGGAGCGGAAATGACGAAATCAACTTCATGGGATTGTTCCCACTAATTGCATCATTTTGATTCCTACTATCATCATCATCACTATCGCTACTTTTTTTCGTTCCCAGATAAATTCACCGTCAATGCCATCGCTACTACCGTAATTATAACTAACTGCAGCGTATTATCATCAAAACTATCATTATTATCATTATCACTAACTGCATCGTCATTGTCATCGCTACTATCATCCTCACACCAGACAAGGTGAAATACGATCGGTTTCTGACGAGCCCGTAGTAGAGTAGTCTTTTGCGCGCTCGGGGGCGGATCGGATGGATATAGCGTTTCAATGCCTTGCGAAGGAAGATTTTTGCCTGCCTCAATTCGCGCGGACATTTCCTGTAGATATATCCTTTAGACTTACCTTACGGATGCCTTCTGTTTATACCACCTATGAGATAAGGAAGGCTCTCGATTTGAAATTTTATTTCACCTTTCTAACGTTTCTTGCTGCGCCGTGTGAAAAAAGAAGCATTTTCGCTCTAAGCTGCGGAAAGCAATGGCTTTATACAAAAAAAGTGAAGAAGTGTCGCTTTCGCCTTTATCTTTACGTCACCAACTTGGGCACCCGGATCCCATATCAATCACTCAACGTTTTTTTCAACGCCCCTTCCACTCAGCCCTTTAACCATATCACCTTGAAGTCTCGTCTCATGATACAAGCTCGAGCTTAGACACTCGTTATATATGCTCAGCACCTTGAGCTCAGGCAAAATATGTCTTTAAACAAATCTAAGATATTTTTTAGCTTTTGAATGCATCGAAAAATAATTTAAAAAAAACATTTACATCTTGTGGCTTTTGAAAAAAAATTGAAATTATGTTTTGCGGGCTTTTAAGAACATTCACCAATTAGTTCCTAGATTCAGAAACAAAATATAGAAATGCAAAGCAGCCAAAAAATAAAAAATCTTAAGGAAATGAACAAACCACAAAGAAAACGAAAATATGGTAACAACGTTGACTGAGAAACTTAAGGCGCAATTGAAAGTTCAACTTTGACCTCTTGAAATAATGGCCCCCAACGATGCATATCGGTGTACATCATAGAAGTGACACAGGCTGCTAAACTATACGTGGAGGGAGTCGATGTTACAACACTGACTGATCAATTTAAAACTGCATTAAATGCAAAAACACATTACCTGTGGTACTGATCAGCATGACGAATGCCTGATTTGCGAAACTGAAGAAGTGAGCAAGAAATTAGAGAAACTCAACAAGAAACTGATACACCTGGAAGCCCTAGTAGGTGGTCTTCTCCGCGGCTAGCTCCCGTGCATTTGTCCTACCTTCTTCATGACATGCTTCAGGCATAACAGACAGCAGCATATTGCAATCAAGCAGCTGGGACAGAGCTGGACAATGCATTTGATTTTCTGGTACCAGTCACAACATAGTTTTCTCAATATGGAGCACATTAAGATACGTAACAGTTATTCTCTGCTGGTGATAACGGGGCTCGGAGTTCCTCAGTGCTTGGGGCTTTCTTTCTGCATAATATGTTTGGGTATGAGCGACAGGTAAAGTGGCGCTACATTTCTCAGGCGGAGTGTTGTGAAATCCCCGGATTAGGAACAAAGTGCATTCAGTGCAGAGCAGTACATGACACACTCACTAAATAAACACTTTTAGTTTTGAAGTATGCTTTGAAATAATTAAATCTACTTCATTCAAATCTAAGAAGCCTACTGCGATTGTGGAGTTGGACTTTTTTTTTTTCACTTGAAGAATAGGGTTTCTTTCATGTGCCTTCCTTATTAACAAATTACCTCTCTTGTAAGAATTGGTTCCGAATCATGCATCATCTTCGATGCGCAATTGTGTAATCTACACTGTACAAGATTTGTGTGAAATTATATGAATTTTTAAAGAAATTTCTGTTCACGTACAGAGAATATCTGTTCTACTTAATTGACCAAATTACGTTCACGAAAAAAACAGTAATTTTCTGTTTTCAAGCCGAAACATTGATTGGAAGGCAAACAACTCGACATATTTTTGTCGTCTGTTCCTTTTTGTACCTAAAACTGGTGTTTGCCTGAATAGTAGGTAAATCGTGAATAGAAAGCGAAATGTTATGACAACCCCGAAGACGCTGTCCGATGATCGGCTGCCTAACAATTTCAATTCGATAGAATATAATCATTGGCGCCACATTGAGGTCCATTGTTGGTTGGCTCCCTGATACAGTGGTGTCATATGCAATTTTCTGCTTGCCTGTTTACGGTGGCTAGACAATGGCTATTGCGCGGCAGACTTTATGACTACCATCGCGTATTGCCAGCGCAGAGAGATATTCGTGAGATGGAGTTAGCAAGGCTTTTGCCTTAAAAATGGTGTTCATTGAAGAAATTGGCGCTCAACGCAATTTTGTTGTTACAGGCAAAAAAACATGGCAACTGAAATAATAGCGAACAAAGACATATTTGCATTGTTCTTTTAACTGCGTCTGGAAAAGAAAAATAAATACAGAAAACGCCATATAACAGACATTTTTTGTCAATTTACAAACATTTTCTATCATTTCTAAACAACAAAAAACTGTAAAAGCACAGAAAATTTAAAAACGGAAAACAGAACTGAACAGAAAATTTCTGGCAAGGCAACTGCCAGAAAAGTTTTGTATTTTTCAACAAATTGTTTTTACAGTGTACATGTAATCGCCTACGGCTCCTTTTCGTAACTAGCTGGTAAAAACTGCTACAGGAGGCATCTTAAAATTTACGCTGACGTTCATAGGGAACAAGCAGCTTGTCTCGCCAGTTCAGCTGATTCAAAAGACGACGGTATTTTTATCCTCGCCAATGAATAGTGTGACCGCGTAGCGCAAGAGCCATCATGATTGACGCGCGCGGCACCTCTCGTATGGAGAGATAACCATATCTGGGCTTCTGTTACCATTTCTTCCTACTAAATTATGCCACTCGGAAAAATCCCCGTTATGTTTTTTTTTTTTTCTACAGAAACAGGGGCCCCAAAAAAAGAACAATTGGCCTGAAGAGGTCCCAGCACCTGGAACAGTGGTAGCGGTGCGTAACACGTACCAAAAGTACACAGACGTGATGGTAAATACGGAAAAAAGATACAAAGATTTGGTAAGATTCTGTACAGAAAGTCAGATGGAAAAAGGACTGCATTAGAAAGTATGGGAGCGATACACAGCACGCACTAAATACCTATTAATATGCATGAAAATGTAATAGCATAAAAATGTGAGTAAATGAGCACTGCAACAATATTAAAGCACAAGATGTGTGATAAATATATCAGAGCGGTGATAAAATTGTACAAAGCACTTGAATAAGCACACAAAAAATGACTCTTACAGACATTTAATACTTACTAAGAACAGAACAGGGGAGAAAGTTAAAAAATGGAATATAGAATAGTGACA
>JAJIZL010071243.1:0-11748 GCA_023969395.1 Amblyomma maculatum | reverse complement strand
CCATCGAGGTTATCGGGAAGAAGGATTACCATCGAGTATTCTCCCCCGTTATATGGCATTTCCAGGGCGCCGCACTTCAAATCATCAGAATAGGCTACCTCAAAATACGACTTCTGGCGCATCATGTCAACTTTCCGAACGTTCTTGCGGTCGAGGTAGAAGTCAGCGGGACGCGTTTCTGTTGCTCGAAATGGAGACATCCAGGCAGCCTCGAAGTAAATAGCGCTGATCACGATGAACATAGTTTTGGAATTGATGCTTCCGCGTTCAAGCAGATTGGGAATTTTGGATTCAGTCTTTTCGGAAACCCACTTATTGGCTTCACGCCTGATGGCTTCAGCGTTTTTCTTAAAGTCAACTGACTTGATGCTGGCTCCATAGTAATCCTCGAGGAGGTACGCGTACTCTGTCCAGACAGGATACTGGCGTTCGCTATACAGTCTGTTGGCTATGCGTAGAGTCACTTTTTCGGTGGAAAGGTCGTTGAGAGCTTCATAAAACATGTCAACATTACCTTGGCTTGGTGCGACATGTAGCACTTTGGACAGTTCCTCAGCAGTATTCCCGTAAGCCCCAGCGAGAAGCATCGAAAGTGCAGTAGCAATGCTAAACGGTGAGTAGGCGAAGTTTTTGTCCGGGTTTTCTTTGGCAAAATGTATGTAGAGTTCCACCGAAATGTTGAACAGATAGTATCCGATACCCGGTCCATGCATGGCTTTGCTAGGTCTGAAAAAGAATAGAGAGGTGATCATAAGCTTCGCACTCCATGTAAATAAACTTTATAACGCTGTCAAAGGTGGATATAATTAGATAAGACAAGATGTGCTCACTTTTATTTTTATTGCTATTGATGTTCTGAATCTTGTGGAAGTATATCGCCTGGATCATGGGTTTGTGGTTCAAGACATTGTCAGTAGAGCGGGAAGAAACGTTAAGTGAGATAGAGAGTAAGCAATGCTGTAATGATGGCTAGTTGGTTTTTCATCTTAAGGTAGGCGCGCTATACTTTGGCACAAGGATTAATTGCAAGAAACAAGACAAGGCACCTTGTCTTGTTTTTTGTAATTCGTCCTTGTGCCAAAGTACAGCGCACCTACCTGAAGATAGAGAGTAACCCGTTCGTTCCGACTAGCAGTCCTACACGTACTCGGGGAGGGGGATGAAGGAAAAAGAAAAGGAAACTAAAACCCAAGCTTTATTAGGCATAATATGATAGAGGATATCCTTGTCTGCTATCGCTGTCTCTTATGATTATGCATTCTGACCAACAGGCTCAAACCAATATTCTAGTTTATCAGGCTCTGCAACGAATGCTGTACCTATAGCCGATAGAAGCATGATAATGTGAGAAATTGGTGCGATAAACATCCTTTCAGAATCACCTATAAGCGTTCCACGATCTCGAACTTACATTTACCTCTTGTGGCCAAGTGGTGCTTACAAAATTATCATGTCGCCTTACGGTCACCTTATATGGCAGACATATGTTCTCTACTACAAAGTGTTTCCTTGCTCCGCAGCATCAGACAGTCCTCCGCGAGTATGAAAGCGCACATCAGAGTCAGCCCCCATACCTCTGCGTTCGACCAGAACACCACACGCGCGCTGCATAGATGAGGGAGAAGTACTCCTGCGGCGAAGGCACGGAAGCCCGGCAAAGCCAAGTTTACAGATGCAGCCCTTCAGGCATCGTAGTCGGTATTCATGGCCAGCGTAGGTAATTGTACAATGCAGGCAGTAAGCACAGCCACCGTGCGCAGCACTATGGAGGGTAAAAAAAAAGGCAGCTGCAGTTATCGCACTCGCAATGGTCTGCAGCCCAGGCAGACAAATAACCTGCACCTCAGCCGACTTGAATGTGACCTGCCGGAATGAGGAAGATGGAAGCACATCCATCTCCACACACTACATCCTAATTAACAGACAGTGATTAATGGATTTTGTTCTTTTTGGGACACGTGGTCATGATCCCCTCCACGCTCAGTCGTCAGCCCTACTTCTTGCCACATAAACACCTCACCAGGTAGAAAGCGATAGTATTGACATAATTCTGAACGAACAACTTCCCACACTTCAACCTGCTTCTCTTCATACATCCCGTACGCTTCCACCCCGAATGCCCACTGTGACGTCTATCCCAACCCATTCATACCTCGTGTGTTTGCCAAAACGTAAAAGCAGCCCCGTAATTTCGGAATTTCACTGAATTGCATAAAAATGGTACCCGAGGCTCATACAAATCACATGACACCTGTTTGAATAAACTGACGAATAAAAATGGCAATCAAATTATATATAAAACTCTTTTGCTAGGTGGGAAACTGCAGCAGAGGAAAATCTCCACTTGTAGGGGAGAAGGAACCGGATATTGGCTGCCACGGGAAGAAACCAGAGGGCAGCCATTGTGGACGGAGGAGGTTATGGCACGGGCCGAGGCAATCTGACGGCAGTTGTCATAGTTACCATGGAAGTTAGTGACAACGGTTGTGCCGCCATGACTATGTAGCAATAGCAGCATTTACGAATCAAGTACGCTGAACCAGCAACCTTTCTTCTCCAATTTTTAGGCCCTCCTCTCTTGCTTCGTAACGATAGGGCTTGCGTTTACTTGCAAAACTGCCAGGCGTCTGTTCAGTCTGAAATCATTTCAGTTTTCATGATGGGCGAAATAAGGCGAATATTTTCCGAACACAACGGTGAACCTGAAGCCGAAATTGAGGTCGGACACAAATCTTAGTTTATACGAATAATCGGAGCTCTTCTCAAACAGCGTCCAGAAGAAAAAAAAAAATGCCTGCCATGTTTTGTCCCCAGCGGGATTCCAACCTGTGGTGACACGGACTGTTAGAAACTTCACTTCCCGGTGGCCTATAGACTCCTCGCCTAAATGACTAGATAAGTGCCGTAACCTCTTGTCTTACGTGACCTGAGTGGCACCCTATCGATTTGGCCGTTTTAAACTTTTCTATTTTGTCATATTGAATTCGTCGTTTTATGCACTGGGGCTGTTCTCTAACGCTGTGAAGAACAGGCGAGCTCCAGGGTGCTTAAAACTGCAAAAGGAGCAGGGCAAGCTGAGTGCGCAGTCCAGCACGCACGAAAAAGTCGCTAAATATAGGGTGTGTGAAGCGCCGCAACCTTCGAAGAAATCCAAGCGCACTGTGCAGTTTATAAAAAGCGGCTGATATGGGAAGCTCTCGAAGTCGCCAAAGTAGGCAAAGAAACTGCACGCCAGCTATCTAGATGAATCGAACTGAGAGAAAGAGGGTCGAATTCAGTGAACAAGCAATCTGGCTCACAAGACCACATAATATGACTGAGCTGAGAGGAGCTGCCAACTCGTGTTGCTCGTCTGAGATGAGAATCAGTCTTCCGAAACCCTTGGATTCCATATCAGGCACGATACCTCTAGGCCACGCTGGCAGTTCGTACGGCTTGCAATAGTTAAAGCGGCACTTTATGTGGGCTGGTTCCTCACACAAAGTGCTTTAACAAAACATGAAGTTGGGCTAGATGGTGCATAGCAACTTGAATGAAGATAAATCGCACAGGAAGACACACACAAGAGAAGAAGACAACAGAATTAGCGCGTGTCCTGTTGTCTTCCTCTCTTGTGTGTGTCTTCCTGTGCGCTTTATCTTCAATCAAGTCACACAAAGTGGCAGCTTATGATTGTACGCATACTAGTATGCGTTTGGTTTGGTTTGAGGGGTTTAAAATCCCAAAGCGACTAAGACTATGAGAGACGCCGTAGCGGAGGGCTCCAGAAATTCCGATTACTTGGGGTTCTTTAACGTGCACTGACATCGCACAGTACACGGGCACATTGTTTTTCGTCTTCGTCTAAAAGCGGCCGCTGCGGCTGTGATTCGATCCCGCATCCTTGGGCACAGACGTTTAGTGCCCTAACCACTGCACCACCGCGGCGGGGTTATTAGTGCGTTTGCGATAGCAGGGCTATGAATCAAGGGTCAGTGATTGAGCTAATAGCAATGAGCATATGCGTAAACGAGGTCCTCAAAAGCAGCCACATACGGAAGCCATTAACGATGTCGCGTCATGCACTTAAAGGGACAGCTTAGGTGTCTCTTTAAAGTGTTTAAGGTTAAGTTGTTTAAGGTGTCAGCTCCCAAAGTATATTTCAACCCTTAGAAACACCTGCGTAGAATTTGACGTTCAATACAATAGTGTCCAATTTTCTGGCCACAAGGCTGTGATCGTCACTAGACGTTCTCCCAAAAGAAAAGTCAACTGCTCGTGGAGACCCTATTTGGAGCAAGTCACCTAAAATTGAATTGTCAGAGCGCACCAGATCTTTCATAGACGAATATTAATGTCTCTGGCATTTCTCTGCATAGACGATAACATAACCATATAGCGTGTTGTAGAACCAACGCCCGCGCATATATGTAGCATGAATCTCATTGGTCGGCTGTGAATTCTTTTACTCCAGTGCACTTCACGTCCCTGTCAACAATGGTGTATTTTTCTATAACAGGTACTGTAGCCAATACCCGGGCACCCACTAGAATCAAGGTTGACACAATTATACTCAAGGAGCTAATTTAAAACTGTTGTAATGACAGCTTGAAAGTAGCTTCTCTATATGAAAGAACGCGTTAAGCATACCAATTACTATAAAATACAACACCATAACATTCCATAACTAGTACGTTCGCGCGACACATCCGTGTGATATGCAGGCGTGGTGCGGCAGCTAATTGACTGCGCTGGACTTTTCTCGAGACAGGAAACGAAGTTGTGTAACGCAACTCGAGTTTCGTGGATGAGCTGAAGGCTGTTTGAGTTATTGACGAGGAAAAGGCGAGGAACCAAGGAAAAGAGGGCGAGAAGTTCAGTATGATTCATTTCAAATTCTACGAAGGCTGAAAGGAAATATCATCGTCCTGTTAATGGCAGACGCACTGCAGCCAACTCACCTACCGTGAGATTAAAGCCTAGAGGAGTCCGCTGTGTAAGAATAACGATACTGTCTGTTTCACGAAATTTCTGCTCGCAGCGGAGATAACCTTTCGCAGCTGTCTGATTTCACGAGTGTTGTTCTATTGTACACCTCGCAATGAGTGTGGCTCTGTATGCAGCTCTAAATATGTAAACCATCTGCACGCTGCTGTGAAAGCAGGTTATAAGATTAGTTTTATTATAAACAGCAACTTCGTGGAAACGGATATGACTACATAAAAACCCTGAACATTTGTGTCTGCAGGGCCTATTGCATACATATTGCGGTGACCATAAATTGTTCGCAAACTCTAAGGCCTTTTTTTTTTTTCTGAGACACGAGAATATTTGTCTCATAGTCAGAGGGATGCTGAAACAAGCAGAGAAGGTTAGGTGTGTTATGATCTGCCAAGAGCACTCTTTCTTCGCAACCTTGGAGCTCTCTGGTTTGGGTGACGCTCCAAATATTATCAAGAGTTGGTGATAGAGGTAGCGTTCTAAATGGCAACGTAACAACGCTTGTTGGGAAAAATGAATGCTTTTTGATTTGCATATTTAGGCTAGAAGCAAACTATAAGCTTCCTTTTGAGACGACTGCTCACTGTTTCAGGTTTTTCTCTAAATTACTTTGCGAGCGCAAGTAATGTCGTTTGAGTTATTAGAAGTTACTTAGATGTTTTACCGGCTGAAAATGCATCCGCATTAGGTTAGTGGGTTTCTAGAGGAAGTGAAACAATCCCCAGACCACGATACTATAGATTGACCCAAACAAAGAAAATACCCTGGTCTACATAAGTAAGAACACCAACAACGAGGTTTTCGAAAGTTCCCCACCCAGAATGCCAACAGAAGACAGGTAATATAGGATAGAAATAAGATTTATTCAAAAATATATATGGATCCGTGTTTAAACCAGGCCACATGCTAGAAGCTAAGAACAAAAGCTGTGAAGGTGAGGACTTTTTCAGCTCCAGCTGCGTCTACACATAGTAACGCATGCAAACACGATCCTTTGCTTCTCTGTCTTCTCCTTCTATGGTGCAAAAAAAACAAAAACAGAAAAAGAGAATGTATTTGTATAAGTCGATGGTTTATAGACAAGCGACCTTGAAGAGCATAAGAACGGCTGCGTGAAAGCTTTTTTTTTTCTCCAAATTACTGTGTTTGAAACCAAGAAAGAACGCATATTGGGCTGCCTCTCATCATCATCATCAGCTGGCTCTATGCCTCACGATGGCGTAGCAGTCATGCAGGCATGACAACTTGCTATATAGTGAAGGGAGCAATAACAGTCGCTTAATAAACTTCGACGATTCTTGTGTTGCAAACTTAAATATAACGTTTGCGGGCACTTCCGTACGGATCAATACACATCACTCATTCCTCAAACAGAGAACGTGTCGGACTCATTAAATACACTTCGCGTTTCCTCCGGTTACTTGTGCGAAAATTGTATAATGGCTACACAACAGCTGCGTATGGCCACTTCTCCCAATCCTTTTGTCACCTTTTTTTTTATCATGCAGCTCTTACGGGCAACTTTTGAAGCAGCCCTCCAGATGGTCAGTTGTTCAGTGCAGTAGGATATGAGGCGCACACGCCGAGGAACAACACCAAGACCATTCAACCGAAAGCTAGTCAGCAGTCGTAGTTTTCTAACTTTGTTGGTTGGCTGTAAACCTTGTTAAGCGCCCTCATAAGAAAATAAGCCTGTGATATCAAGGTATGGGACTTTGTTTGCATGATGCCTACTGGCACTTGTCTGATGGTATATTTCTTGCGTTTTAATTTCTTGGCATGCGGATAGGGTCGAGAGGAACTCCGGTGTTATCTAGAAGTGGAATTTGTAATTCGGCTTTCGAAAAAAAAAAAAGAAAGCGAACGCAGGAGTACTCTACTGAATAAGGTGAATATCTCAAAGTTTGTTTTATATTTACAATAAAAAGACGCAGTGGACAGTGGTGTGATTCCAGCCCACATTTTTGTTGTATAAAAATAGTGGTGGACACTGCAGCTTCACCTTCAAAGGTATGATGTGGCAGCATTAGGCACTCCTGCCAGCAACTCGTCTTCCGGTGAAATCGTCTTCCGGTGATCAGTGGATTATGACCCTCGTTCGTATTACACTGATCCCTCGTTGATATACTACATGCGTATTCACTATTATCTTAATCAGTGCCTCTATAATCTCACATATACTCATTAGCGTGATGTCATAGGTTGTCATTTTATGTGAAATATCACAGGATGATGTAGACGCGTAGCCGCCTACTCATTTCCACTTAATTTTTGCAGGCTGTACAAAACTGGCCATTTTTAAACAGCGGTCTTCCTTCAGGAGATATCGGTGGGAGCATAAATTACAAATTACCACTAATGAAATTTAGGCTACAAAAACAACCTATTGCTGTGCCCTACAAATAAAAATGCCCAACGCCATGCCAGCTTCCTCGCAATTACCCGCCAATCCAAGCGCCTCAGTTTACTTTGCGCAGGAGTTGGTGTTGCGGCACCCTTTCATTGTCCATCTGGCCGTCGCATGTTGTTAACATGATGTTAACATTAACATGAAGTAGACAGCGTGTTGAGGATGTCTCATACCAATATAAATTATCCTGAGGAATATCATAAGCAAATATATAGCTTTAGTTGACTATTGGCTGTAAATAAGGATTAGCACTAGTCAATGCTAGAAACCTTGGCTGCTTCACTTAAATTATTTCGAAGATAATTTTAAAAAGAGCACTTGGTGCTCAATGGTAAGTAAAATTCCGGCATGTAAACTTATGATTCGCAGTTACCGTGGCAAAATAAACTCCCAACTACCATCAAGTGGTTTGACGAACGTGGAAACCTTCATATTTTAAGTACTGTCACATTAAAGATAAAGCTGTCTACCATCAGCAGAAATATAGTAATGTTGGTTTAACACTTTAGCAAAAAGAAGAGCAAAAAGAGATGAGAAAAGAGAGCGAAGAAGAGAAAGATCTGTTAGCTTGTGACCACAGCGCTAAGGAACCCAAACAGTCCACGTGCCTCAGTTCGCACCTCTAAGACAAGAAAAGTACCAACACACAATGTGCTGCGTTATTCGAGCACGGAATGTTTTCAGCACAATCTTTTTTTCGCACGTGCTATTCTTACGCGCTCTCCTTAACCTAAATATGAATATTTAAAAGAGCTTCCTCAACTCTGTGAGAACATTACCATGCGGGCACACGCATATGTGCACAGCCCTAACATCCACACAGATATATAATTAATAACTAATTTCGTTCCATTAAAAACTAATTTTGTTAAGGGGAAAAATTCGGACTGACGTCACGCAAATGTGTTTTCTGTCGCCAAGAACCTGTTTGATTCTATGGTTCCAGGCAAGGCTTGTCTTTCCTTGTTGATTTTTCCTTTCGGGACAGCGATAAAAAATTTTCCGAGCTCGGTCCGTCTCCGAAGCAGCCCGGCATTCTGCCGCGAAAGGCTTTTTGCCAGAAAAAAAAAGAACGAGGAACAAAAACCAAACTCGAAATGCATCAATCTCCGCACATGCACTGGGCCGAAAGATGTGCGGAGATTGCAGTGTGGAACAGGCGTCATGTGGATCACCGATACCGGTACTTAGTTTTCGGATTGGCTTTTAGCATTTTTAAACACTCAAGCAAACGCTGAAAGAACGAGAGATCGGTTGATATCCTCAACTGAGAAGAGTACGGGAAAATCACTCGAAACAGGGCTTGTGTTTGTCTTCTGCCCCAATATGCGGTTTAGGCAGTTCATTCCTTGCTTGCTTCAAAGTGCCCGTAGCAGCAGTCTCTACTTGCACTGCGTTCGCATTTCAATGCGACATAGAAGCTCGTTGGCACAGAGATGTTATTAGCATCCTGAGTCGCTTCGGCCCTCAAAGGCATCGCACGTTCTCTGGCGCTGAGGTCGCAGGAGTGCAGTCAGCCGTTTGCCACGATGGTTTAGTTGTAAAGCCAGGAAACCGCATCCATGAAGGCTGCAAACGATGCGACAGCTGCGGTTCGCGATATCTTTAGTTTCGGTGGTTACTAGACTACACCGCTCGCCACCTGGCAGCAACCACTGAGTCCGCCTGCGTTTATATCATGGCTTGCGTCCTTCCCTTCCTCATTGTGTCACATGCGAAAACCGAGTGTGAATAACAACAGGGGAAAGGCCTTTTCAGCCTCCAGTTAAAACATCTCAGCGATAAGTGCATTTTGTTACTACGCAAACGAAAGCAAAAGCAAGAAATGCAAAACTATCAGATTTTTATGATGTAAAACTTTTCATTGTACTGCCTGCACTATCACGCCAAGATGTAAAGTAGAAGGCCAGCTGACGAATCTAGCGCCTCTGCTTGACACTAAGGCTGCACACTTTCTACTCGGGACTTCGGTTTGTTAACAATATGAATATTTTACTACGCACTATACGGCTGGCAACTATCCATTACAGTATTATCGCCCTTTCCATTTCAGGGCTTCTTTTTTTTAATGAGAGTTGTTGATTTCTTGGTTATGGCAAACATGAAGTAAATTAACACGAGATGGGGTCCCAACCACGTGAGGCCTAGCTGCTCTTGATTACATGCTGAATAGAAACTTTACTCTGAACGTTTGTACGGTTTACGCCATGCATTTTGTTTGTTTGTTTCTTCCAGAACCGGCCAAATCCTGACAGGACCAGGGCTCGGATACTTTATGTTCAATGTTTCGCTGGAAATGTACTCACGTATCTCCCCCGAAAATTCTGGCCAAGATATCGTCTATTCACTCTTCAGCATCGCTACCGTGCTTATGATGACCCTCGCCGGAGCGGGTGGCAACACCGCGCCTTGGAACTGTCCAAGGTTCTACATATCGAAAACGGAGAAGAGAATATACGACGCCTATCAAAACTTTTCACCGGTCTCTCAACAAGACAAGTCATCTTCCGCGTCGCAAACAGAATGTACAGTGCGCGTCAATTCCCGCCTCGGAAAGAGTATGTGACACTTATGGAGGAGGTTTACAAGACGTCCATAAGATCGGTCGACTTCGAGCACAACACCGAAGTTGTCCGGCTAGAAGCCAACGCGTGGGGTGTCGAAGAATACTGAGCACAAAACCAATTATCTTCTTCCACCTGGTAGCGTCAAGGCTGGAGCTGAATGCCTTTTAATTAACGCTATTTATTTCAAGGCTAATTTGGAAGAGTTCTTCGATTGCAGAGCAACTAGTTCGGAGGACTTCTATCTCAACTCTGCAATATAAAGATAAACATGATGACCGACGATTCGAGCTATAAAATTGGCTGCTCCGACGACGTGAAACGCAGGGCTCTTGAGAAGCCGTACTAAGGATGACAGTACTCCATGGTGATCCTTCTTCCAGATGAAACCGATGGATTGTCCCTCTTGCAACAGCGACTAACGGAACACGACCTACGCTCTCTTCTAGAAAGCCTCAAAATGGTTGAGCTCGTACAGCTGTCTCTTCCCAAGTTCAAGATCGAGATCAGAATGAGCGTGGACGATGCTCTTAAAGCTCTAGGTGTCAATGATCTGTTCGAATCAGCCCGTGCGATCCTGTCGGGAATGTTCGAGAGTGGTAGTGCGTCGGTGAACGCTATTATTCACCAAGTGTTAGTAGAAGTCAACGAAAACGGTACAGAGGCCGCGGCTGCTACAGCCGAACAAATGGATGAGTCTGATTTTTTAAATGAGAAGCATGAAATTACCAAGTTAGTCGTGGATCATCCTTTCATGTTTCTGATCAAGAGCAATAATCACAATTTGATCTTATTTATGGGATCGGTACGTAATCCAGCGTAAGCTTGCTGAAGCATCGGACAGGGATGTTGAAGCCAAAGACCCATTCAGCTAGATGAGTAGCATCTTACTGTGTTCGGGCAGAAAGATTCGGTCGCCTTCGAAGTGTTTTTGAGATAAAGGGATAATAAAACCGAGAGGATGGACTACGGTGAACAGTATAAATATCCGAATTCTTGTGACTCCTCTTATAACTAACGTAACGTTTTTGATTCGTTGAACTTCCAAACTACAAGATGATTACATGTATCTACACGCCCGAAACAAAGTTTACGTTTATACTCTTATTTCGAAGTGTATTGCTTTCTTTCGAAGCACGGCAAGCCGTACGGCGCCTTCATCCGGTACCATTGACGTGAAACATGGATGAATAAACCATGGATGAAAGCTAATGAACAGAAACCTGCTATAAGACGTGAAATTTAAAAGTAATCATCCAGAAGTGATTTTGGAATTAAGCTATAGTGTTTCATGTATTTTAGTTTAGATTATTCTTCTCTCCATGGAGCTTCAGAGGCCGTTAGAGGCTTAAGGTTTATAAATGCATTTAATGCAATGTAAATCAGCAAAAATCGTAAATATGTGGCAGTGAATCAATAAATATGAACATTTTTAATGAATTTTGTGGAGATTATGGAACGAAGGCCGAACACAGGAACACATGAAGATAAAAATCTCCGTACATGCCCGTTAGGTTTAGCCAGTGAAAACGATGATCCGGGGAGTGTATGATCATAAGTGGCCAATTGAGCGCACCCTTCTAGTCACGATAATAAAATGCATTGATTAACTGATCTTACGTATAAATATTGCGCGACATTTTAAACTTCAACTGAATAAATCGGGCAACAATATGATATAATCCATGTGTTGCGCCAGAACTCTGATGATAATGAAGGTACCAAAATTAGCCATACAGAGCTAAAGTAAATAAATAAATAAATAAATAAATAAATAAATAAATAAATAAATAA
>JAJIZL010071207.1:0-15176 GCA_023969395.1 Amblyomma maculatum | reverse complement strand
TCCATCCATCCATCCATCCATCCATCCATCCATCCATCCATCCATCCATCCATCCATCCATCCATCCATCCATCCATCCATCCATCCATCCATCCACCACTCTTGTGTGCTCTTTCTCATCGCTCAATTTGGCGGAAACTTCGCATCGTGGCGAAGTATGGCGAAGCTGCAGTGGAAGGGGCAGAGACGCGTTTTTTATGTGTAGAAGAAGAAAGAACACATGCTGTAGCAGTAGAGGACGATGAGATGCAGGCCCGTTCTTAGTGCGCTCGCACTCGTACAGCCAAACGCAGCAGGTCTCTACTTTTGAGGAAGACGGGGAGTCGCGCGCCCGCGGATTAGAGGCTGGCAGGTTGGCTTGTTGAGGCCTGTTCCGCCAGCCTTCCCCAGTACGCGTGCCGGGGGTGTGGACGAGGATGCCCATTTCCGATGGAAATAACAGTTTTGCAACATACCAATCTCCACTTTTGAGCTTATGCATTATGCTATACAGTGTAACAAACTTTTGCAATATGATAGCTTAGAGGTGATCCCTGAATAAGGTTACAAACAGAAGATAGTGATGAGATCTATTTTACCAGGTATGCGAAGAATGCTCGCCAGTAATTTCTAAAAGCAATTGTTTGGAAATATGAGGAAGGTTTCTGCTAGGCAATTGTAAATGTTGGTGGACCTTCGGAAACTAGAAATAAAATTGACAAGTAAGATGTTTAAATAATTCATAATAATCCACAATTTATTACCTTCAGTTAAACATATAGTTACAACTAGAGATTTGTAGACGGCCATTACACATAGTTAAATAGGTTTCCTGGAACTTCAAAAAAGTGATTTCTTTCGGCTGTACCATTTAAGGGTTAGCCATTTCTCTTCAAGAGACAATTGCTTTCGAGAAATCCGCGTTCAGCGCCGTCAATCAAGGGTACAAGTGCCACGTCTACTTCTCAGTCTCGCATGGGCTGGAGCCCCAAGCAGCAGGGAGCCCCGCATAGCAGGTTGGATAAACAAGTTGTCGCAGCCATTGCGTCATTGATTGACGCCACCGAGTGCTGCGCTCAGAGCGCGATTTTTCGAAATTGGACGTTTTTTGACAAATGATGCCCAAACTCGTTCAGCTACGGCATATAAGTTAATCCTATTCTTGAAATTCCAAGGAAATGATGTGATTCTTCTGATGCCAGGCTATAAATCACTTACGTTATTACATGCCTAGCATTTTATTTAAAGTTATCACACACGAGTCACCCATCTTACTTGTTATTATTATTCCGCTATTTCTTATTTCCGTCAGAACTGGTACAACAGTGCTGAAGAAGCATTCATGATGTCCCCCGCGTGGGATTGAGCAAGTAGCTGGGAGCATCGCACAGCAGGTTGAATAGAGACGTCGTCGTGGCCCTTGCGGCATTGATTGACGGCAATGAACGCCTCGCTTAGAGCGTGGATTTTTCGAAGTGATCGTCTTCTGACGAGTAACGTTCAAACTGATACAGTCAAAGCGCATAAATTAATCATGTGCATGAAATACTGAAGACCTGATGTGCCCCTTACTATAGCCCGGCTAGAAATCTCTTGCGGTAAATACCTGCCTAGCTGAAATAAAGAGCAGTTAATTATCAGAAATTTGTCGCCCACTCTACCCACTCTACTGCAGCCATGAAATTAGGAGACGCCTGCTTCTGGGAAAGAGAGCAATGGTTAGCCTTGACCGCCTAGTAAAGAGCAGAGACATTAGTCTACCAACCAAGATCCTTATAACTCGTGCTATGGTCTTTCCAGTTGTGATGTATGGATGCGAGAGTTGGACTGTGAAAAAGGCTTACCGCCGAAGAATTGACGCGTTTGAATTGTGGTGCTGGCGAAGACTCTTGAGAGTTCCTTGGACTGCCAGAAGATCAAACGAGTCAATATTGTTGACCATAAACCCTGACTGCTCATTGGAAGGTCAAATTCTAAAGTTAAAGCTCAGCTACTTTGGTCATCTGATGAGAAGAGAGGAGTCGCTGGAGAAAGATTTGACGTTGGGAAAGGTTGAGGGTCGCCGGAGAAGGGGTCGGCAGCGAACGCGATGGTTAGATGGCATCCTCGAGGCACTGCAGATGAAGTTGGGTGATATTAGGAAGATAGTGAGAGACCGGAAAGCGTGGCGTGACATGGTCCATAGGGTCACGAAGAGTCGGACACGACTGAACGACTGAACTGAACTGAACTACTTTTTACATTATTTCACTATTTTTTATTTCCGCAAACCATGGTCGAACTGTGCCGCGGAATACGTTTTCATGTCTCCCGCGTAAAAATGAGCAGTAGGTAGCGGGGAACACAGCACAATAGGTTGGATAGAGATTTTGTCGCTATCCTTGCTTCACTAATGGGCGGTACTGAAGGTTGCCCCTAGAGCAGGTTTTTAGAAAATGACCTTCTTTTGACGAGTGATGCCGAAACTCGCAAACACTGCAAAGAATATTCTGTAATTCAAATAAAAGCTTACAGGCAATTCGTTGCCGAAGGGCTTTCTGTGCCCTATTTACGAACCATATGTGGGGAACATGCAACAATTTCCATGTGCTCGGTCTTTGAAAGTTCCGTATAGTAGAGTATACATAGAACTAAACTGTTTCTGTGGAATTGACTTCGAATGAAAACGCTTATTTTATGACCTTTATGGGGGATTAACACTGAGGGCAATTCCACGCTTGAGTCTGGAGGTTTGGTCTGATTGTGTGCAGGTCATGAGAACTAGACGCCTTCGGGCGACAACGAAGGCGGGCGCAAAGCATCTTGTTGCGTGAAGGTCCTCAATCTACGTAAAGTAATGGCAAGCTTTAAAGACTTCCGCGCCTTGCTCCTCCTGCAGTCTTTCCGTCTCTCGGGAGGCTCAATAGCGCGGCCCCATTGAGCGATCAGCATCACTGGTGGTATAAGTGAGCGCATACTTTTTGCGTCTGTTTTGTTTATCTCCACCCCATCTAAGGTGTTTCAGAAAGTAGCTGCTTCTCCGGCGCCGCGGGATGCATACCCCGACGTACTGGGATGGTAACCTGCGTAATGGGGACTGTTAGGCGGTGCGCAAATTTGCAGTGATTTGCGGCGTTGTGTGTTTTGCGCGCATAGTTCACGATGTTAGCCCGCATGACTTCGTGATATCGGTAACCGCCGTAAGTAGGAGTTTCCGGACAACGTTTTGTGGCTATGCAGCCAATACTGCGGACAGAGCTTTCGTCATGGTGTTGCTACACCATGTAGTCCTATATCTGGCCTCTCTTATGGTTTCAGTTTCAATTCAGCCGTTACTTGATATAATAATTTTCATGCCGCCAAAGACGCAGAAATGTCAACCACTCAAGTCATAAGCGAACGCAAATTCGCGGTTATTGAATATCGCGCGCTACGTAAGTCACCAAAACAAGTGCATTGCAAAACCGTACAGAAACCGACCGATAGATGAATTAGAAGCAGCCGACGTACGCTTCGAGAGATTCCGGACAGATGACGCAGCCGTCCCGTTTCCTCAGCGTTGTGTATTGACTTGAAAATGCACAACATTAATGTTGTACTGACTTTTGTTGTAGTGAAATCGTCGTGTAAATATAACGAGAATATTTTCGCAATGTCATAATAGTCCAGAGCACGATCCGCGAAATTTATGAAGGAACTATATGCTGCTGCGGATTGAGCTGATGCGTTTAGGTTCTGCAACTTTGGTTGCATAGCCAGAAAAAGTTCACCGGTAGTTTCTATAGACGAGAACACTACACCACCATGATCATGCCGCCTTGGGTCTCATATGCAGTGAAGAAGAGGCGTGTGTCGTTGTGCTCGAGTAGCACGGTATTGTAATCTGTCTGCTACGGGAACTGTATGGCCACTATTCCGATTTTATATGCAGCACAAAGCAAGGCGAAGTTGATAAGGTACGCGCGACAATGGAGCAGCAATGCCGGCACGGTACCACGGTAATACAGGCCCGCCGGCATTTCGCCAGAGCATATAGGGCTTGCCTCTATTCTTCGCGAACCATGCTGATAAATACCCCTTGGCATAGTGAAACATGCTTCTGGCATAAAAGAGGACTGCGGAATACATTCTTTGATGCGGAATGGCTTAAATTGCGGAGATACGCAGAGATTAAGTGCATGTTAGCTACAGAGCAGGTTTTGTTTCTTGGGCTCTCATAAGGCGTTGCGCTGTGAATAATAAAAAGCAAGGTCTAGTTTAACCCTCCCAACCAAGACGAAGCGAAAGCTTTGTTAGGCGGTTAGGCTTTGCTACGTTTCTACTCAGTATTACCATTATTACCAACTAAATGCCCCATCATTATCTAACTGCAGCGTCATTATCATCGCTAATATCATCAGCTTCAGTAATACTAATTGCATCGTCATTGTCATCGCTTCTATCATCCTCATGCTAGACAAGGCAAGTTTCGATCTGTTGTTCACAAGCTCGGCATAGAGTAGTGGTTTGCGCGCTAGGCTGCGGATCGGAGGCATATTGGTTCGATTCCTGGTGGAGACAGATTTGCTTATCTTTAGATGTGTCAGCCTGGTTTTTGCTTATAGCCATACTTGTCCTTTAACTCATTAAAGGTGAAACATAACCCGTCGTTGACCTTGATTCGAGTTGGGGTAGCTAAGCTTTCGTTACAAAAACTTGTCGTCTAACTTCCGTTAGTAGCAGCGGCATGTGCCGCCATCACTCCCGGGGCCTCCCGCAAGCGCCGGTTTCCAAATGATTTCAATTTCATCACCTGCCTGTGCATGCCTGTGGAGGATGCGTTGGATAGCCGTGGCGTCCTCCGAGGCAGGGCGAATATTTTCTGCGCAAACTTAGTGCTAGTCATTAAAGACTAACCGGTTCGGTGAAAGCGTGTCGGAGGTCGGGAACGGCTATCCAGTTTGCGAGCAGCTTATAGCGTGCAGGGCTGTACTGGCAGGAAGGGGGCATGTGTAGGCCTTCAAGTAGATATAGTTAAGCGCACAGACCCGCTCCAATCGAGCTTGATCGCCATAAAGAGCGTCATTTCTGTAGATATCGACAATATGGAGTGTACATCCGCAAGCTGAAGCATTGTAAGTAAGTAGCTTGGGGAGGGGCTCACTGACGAGAGTGATTTATTTGGCTGCTTATGATTAAAATATGTTTCATACTTTACTCGAATGACGAAGACCATTTCACTGGTTGGTCTTGCGCATGTATGTTTCAACATTGTATATAAAAGAAGCATTAACCCCTTGTTATTCGCTCGATCGCGAGGTGGTACACCATCTTTTCCTTCACAAACAAGAAGCTGATAAGAAATAAACCGGCATTTGTGCACGCACCTAGGTGCAGTACGCGAGATTAGTTCCAATTCTATTTCAGCACTGTTTTGACCTCGAAGTTTAATATACTCAGATGCAAAAGTTTTTTTATTTCATCACGAGCTGAGCAGCCGGTAGCTTATATCCTGTCTTTTCGCCCGTAGTTGCGTCTCGGTAAGGCCAGATTGCTGAGCCGGAGGGCAGAACTGAAAATGCGTTTGCATCCGAAAATGGGCGAACTGATATGCCTGTATATTTTTTTTCATATGCCTTTTCCCACATCGTCACCCATCATGATCCTTCTTCTTCTCCCCTTCCCCAGTGCAGAGTAGCAGGCCAGATTTTAATAATTCCGGCACACCTCTTTGCCTTTCCTTTCAAAAAATCTATCTATCTATCCACATGTGCCCTTGTTTGCTCTGCATTACCAACAAAGTTCAATAAGCTCATGTGATTTATTTTTTTAGAATCTTTCTCTAAAGCGTCGCTCATACAAAGAAATTAGATCAGGGCAGTAAATACTGCGACTTACGATATTTTTTCCAAAACAAAACTTGCCTCTCTGCAACGGCGAACTCAGTCGCTGATACAGAATACGAGTGTATTGCCTAACGTTTGTGTCATTGCTCTCACAGCATGCTTGTGAGAAGTCACGGGTCAGGGGATAGCGGCTATAAAAGCAGCTGCACTGTATCTTAGTGTTTGCTCTTCGTGTGCTAGACAGCGCCTGAATAAATGTGGCACTTGGTGAAGACACAACAGTGGCGATGAGGATGGGGTCCACCCTGTAACTGAAGTAGCACAGTGTGGTAGTGCAAGCAACGGAACACCAGATAGGGCAAGCACCTGGACGCCGGATAAGGGCAAGCACCGGAACGCCGGATAGGCCAAGCACTTGGACGCCGGATAGCAGAATGGTTACGCTCGGCCAGTTCGACCAGTTTGCCGAGGACGGGGACGAAGATTTCAGCCCTAAGTCAAAAGCTTTCAACATGACCTGCAAGCTAACAAGGTTAGCAACGATTTGAAGTTAGCGACTTTTGTGACTGCCATGGGGAAGACATATCGGATGCTCAAAAGTTTGCTAGCTCCGGAAAAGCCAGAAGAGAGAGACTACGATCACTTGGTGAAGGTGCTTAAGGAGCACTACTCTCTAAAACGAATGTTAATAGCAGAGCGGTTTCGTTTTAACTGTCGAAAGTAGTATTTAAACGAGACAGTGATAGCTCTCGCTGTGGAGTTGGAAAATATAAGGGCGACCTGCGATTTTAGGCAATTCTTGGATGAAGCACTGCGGGACCGTTTCGTAGCTGGTCTGAGGGACCAGGCTACTCAAGCAGAGCTCCTAAAGAAAAGGACGCTGTCGTTTGCAGCTGCCTGCCACTTTGCCAAAAGCATTGAACAAGCCCGCACAGAGACAAAAATATTTCAACCTGCCTCTAACGGAGAGGAGAATGCGAACGCGCTAAGGCGAGGCACCTGGAAGCCCAGACATGAAGCACGAGACAGCGAAACCTTCGGACCACAGATGCGAAGGTCGTGGTCGTCCCCGTTGCGGAAATGCGCAAGCTGAAGCTACCTGCCCGTTCCGAAAATACCGCTGCCGTATTTGCAAGCGGAAAGGACACCTGGCCAGGGTCTGTCTAGCACGGGTGCGTTTCGTGCAAGTTCAGAACAAGAAGCAGTAGTGAACGGTGAGGACTGCCTCTACTGCATAGTGCATTTTCTTGTAACAATAGTCGCCGTAGCTACACCGAATATTCTTGTGGGCGGTAGAAATATTACAATGCAAATGATACAGGTGCGTCTGTTTCTAATGTTCCAGAAAGTGTTTATCAGAAGTACTGGCAAGCCCTATCTCTAAACAGCTCAGCACTAAAACAGAAAGCTTACGGAGTCTTGCCTTTGCAGATTTTAAAGTAGTTAGATGTCCGGTTGAGCACATTGGTCAAGCAGTCACTTTGCCTCTTATCGTTGTGCGCACTTCACAAAGGTGTGAAACTTTACGGTTGGGTCGCGACTGGCTGGAAGCTTTGAAATTAGACTGGACGAGCGTTTGCGGAATCAGTGTGGACAAGATAGCAGGCCTTGCGGAAAAATACTCAAACGTATTTGAGCGTGCATTAGGATTAATCGACAGCGTTCCAGTGAAGCTCCTGTTGAAAGACGCTAGTACTCCTGTGTTCTGTAAGCCCTGTGCCCTTTGCGCTCCGCGAAACAGTTACAAATTAGTTGCAGTCCTTGGTAGAATCAGGAGTGCTAGTTCGAGTCGAACGCGGTGAGTTCGCGACTCTCTTAGTATTCGTTCCCAAAGCAGGCGGAAAAGTAAGAATATGTGGAGATTACAAAGTGACGGTAAATCCATGCCTCAGAAGAGACTATTATCCTGGTAATTGAGGACATATTTGCAACGTTACATGGTTGCAAGTATTTCACGGTGCTTAATCTTTCAACAGCCTACCAACAGCTGATATTTTTGGATTCCCAGGTGCTTGTAACGGTAAACACGCATATTAGCCTGTTTAAATACACACGTTTTCCGCACCGAAAATCAAGTGCACTTGCATTTTCCAGGCAGTAATAAAGAGGTTCTCAGCGAGTTGGAATCAGTGTCCTGCTATCTTGATGATGTTTGGATAGCCGTGAAAACGTTGTAGGAATGCTTTATCAGAAGTTCAAAAGAGCAATGAAACTGAAGAAAAATGCAAGTTCTTACAGACCTCAGTAACGTACCCGGGTCATGTTCTGTCGGCCAAGATTGTGCAACTTGGGGAAATCACATAGTAGTGTCAGTGTGCCTGGGTGTACAAGTGCTGCCAATGTTACTTGAACGCCACCTGGGAATGACCCGAATGAAAATGTTGTCGCGAAGCCACGTGTGGTGGCCGAGATTAACTCAGGACATAGAACGCACAAAAAAAAAAAAAAAAAAAAACGTGCGACATTCTATTTATAGCAGAACGCGGTACAGAGTGTACCCTTGTCACCCTAGGGCTGTCCCACGCGTAGGTGGAAAAGAGTGCACATAGACTTTGCGTATTGTGATGAACAGTGGTTTTCAGTGCTTGTGGACGCCCATTCAAAGTGGGTAGAAGTGTTTATAATGAGTTCGACGATCAGTGAACAGACTGTGAAAAAACTGCCTGGTGTGTTTGCCGCATATGGGTTACCAGTGACCGACAACGGCCCGCAGTTTTCGTCTGAATATTTTGAGGATTTCTTGAACAGGACTGGCGTTCGGCATAGTAAATCTCTTCTTTATCCTCCTGCTTCAAATGACATTGCAAAGCGCTGTGTGCAGATAGTGAAAAGAGACCTCTGCAAGCAGATCCAGGCCGAGCACCGGAAAGGGGGGACGATGTTTATGCAGCACCGTATTGATCAGTTCTTGTTCAGATACAGGAACACCCCTACGGGAACCACAGAAGAAACACCAGCGCAAAGATTCCTGTTGTAGTCTCCCCCAACCCGACTATGCCTGCCACATCTTCACATGGAGCAAATAATGAGAAGCAAATTGGATCGTATAAAGCAGTCTGCAAACCGAACCCGCGCATCCTGGAGAGAGTTAGAAGAGGGTGATCGCGTCCTGGTGAAGGGTTCCGACCTTTGGATGAAAAATGGATAGCAGGGATAACGATACCTTCATGCTAATGACCTCCGTCTGTGTACATATCAGAACAAGGTGGCGTCTAACCACCCTACTATCTAGGCCGGAGGTGATCCGAGCATCCAGCTGCATACATATGACTCCACCCGAGGGTACGGGGCTGCGCACCTCGAACGATACTGCAACAAACTAAACCAACACTTCAGCACCAGAATTTCCGCAATGGGACACTGTGCCTGCACCACAGTCTTAGCCTCAATTGTCACCTGATCCTCAGCCAGATCCTCAAACACCACCTGATCCTCAGCCATGGTACTCAAGCGAAACCTACTCCGCAACCGCCACTCCGTCGTAGCACTCGTAAGACAGAGGCCTCGGACCACGTTCGGCCGTATTAACAACGAAAGCTCAATAGGGGAAGCATGTTGTGCCATTGCTCTCACAGCATGCTTGTGCGACGCCACGGGTCAGGTATAGCGGCTATAAAGCAGCTGCAGAGTATCTTGGTGGTTCGTCTTCGTATTCTAGACAGCATCTGAATAAACCCAGGCATATGTCGTGCCCTTTTGTCATGTGTGCTACTTGGTGAAGACAACACTAAGGACCACGTCATAGTGCGGAGGTCTCTTCAATCTATGAAGATTTGTTTCCAAGGCTGTTAAAGCCTCTGAAGCTTACGAAGTTTTAGAGGTTTCCTAAGTTGCCACGGCTCAACTTTTTTTTTATCTGACAGAATTGAATTAGTCATTAGTTTTACTTGCTAGATTTGTCGCCTTGCCTGTGCGCTTATGGAACACTATCCCATAAGCGCACGCGGGCCGCAATCGTTGATGTGTCTACCAATCTTGAACTCGGCAAATCGTTCTCTAGTGCGGCTATAGTAAACTTTAGTCACTATTTGCATGGATACGATAAGTTTCATTCAGAAAGACAGTGAAGCTTCGGCACACCATTAAATATACGAGATGTTTCTCTGCTTATGTCGGCGGATGGTCGTGCGGCATCCATAAATAAACGTTATTTAGTGAACTCGACTGAAAGGCTGTATTGGAATATTTATATATAAGCAGAATAGTTTTCTGCGACTTACTGCAAGCAGGATAATTCTTGTAAGTGCCGGCACAAACATGCTGCCAAGCTGAGAGGCGGTTGTCGTCCGCTACAGTTGGAAAAACTCCCATAGCGCCACCAACTCGGTAAGCATGCGTGGCAGAGAAACGAAGAAGGGAGCGGAGGATGAAATATGAGATGTTCCCACTTTACGACGTGCGAAGGTTTTTACCGTTTTAAGGTGCTGAAGGGATTTTTGACTGCCGGCATAAAGAATGCCCTGTTCGGAGGGATATGAACAGCTCTTTCTTCGAGAATTTCTGAATTTTAGTTGGTCGTTAATAACTGAGAATGGTCAGTTGCTAAGGAAAAGGTTTTTGCGAATAAATATTTTTTTTCGCTCATTGAACAGTACCTACTGTTTTGGGATGTCGGTCACACGGAGGGCAACAAAACGAGCTTGATGTCTGGGAAGTTATGGCGAAGTAGATTGCCGAATGCTTCGATCCTGCTTTTGGGACACAGAAATATAGAATGTTCATAGTAAAATAAATGAAATACCCAGCGTCGTATTCCACCAGTTCTACAACCATCCAACTGCAGTAAAAAGTATAATCTACAGTCGTTTCTGCGTCTGGGGTTCAGCAACTTAACTGAAGAAACGTCGAATAACGGTCACTGAAAGTTGCGTTGTGCATATTATTGATAATATATGGCATGGAACGTGCACACTGAATATTACTTTGATGAATTTAAAACAGGCAAGCCAACAAATTTATATATTTTCAGAATTTTACGAGTGTATAAAGCGGCTCGCTTATGTATAATTGACTGCATGCATGAAATGTTTTATTTAATCCAATACAAGCTTTCATATACTGCATAAGATTTGAGAATCTAGTCATTCACACTATGCCGCATCATTTATCCTGTCCAGACAATGTGCAGCAACTTGCCGAAATAACTATCCGTTCTTGTAACGCATGCATAAGTGCAGAAAAAATATATCAAATAATTAGCTGGTATACTTTATATCTTTGAATAATATTCTTTATGATGTTCTGGAGTAGTTTGTTTTGAACTCAGCTTTTATTTTTTTTTTTCAACAATTTTAATGCAGCATTTGTTTCTGTCCAGTTCAGCGCGTGCATGATTTGTAAAATGCACATTAATATTTGCGGTGTGTAGTTATTTAGTTCCGGTAAATTACATAAATTTTGGTGTGTAAATTACTTCTACGTCCCTCAAATTCTCAAGCGTGGTCGCCATGCGAAGAATGGGCTGAGGAAACGTCTCGAGATGCGGCTGGTAGCTTTTAATTATTTTTCACTCTCTTTCAAATGTTTAGTATTGATTGAGAGAAATAAAATCTTTTCATTTTTTTTTTCATTTATGGCGCAAGTGTAGCCATCGTCTACGCACCTAGCGTAAAGGGAAGCTGTAAAACGAGCGATGATATGAGCGCTACTCCGGTTTTGCCGTGTCCCTATGCTCTTATTTTCGCTTGAAACGGAAAAGGTGATATAAATATCGTGTATAATGATTTCTCGCTAATTTATCGCAAACCCATCTCTGGCGCTTTACCGCTCATTCTGTCGCCCGACTGCATATAAGCTACCTCCTAATGGAAATGAAAACATTAGTTACTTAATGCGAAACTGTAACTGGCATACAGAATTCAACTAAACCAAACTTTTGAGCAAAGCTGCTATGAAGGAACCAAGGATGCCGGAAGACGCTCACTCAGACTAAGTCCTTGTCCTCTGGTAATGGCATCGCTCTCGTATATCTCCACCGGTGTGAACGGGGACCAGAGGAAGGGGGTTCTTCCAAACAGTGATGCCCTCAAAACCCCTCCCTGAAAGGCTTCCACGTGCCAATATGGCTTTAATAAGTTTGGTCTGTTTTTACGGAGTAAAGTCTCAAAGAGACATTGGCTACGAGCTCCGCCGCTGCAGAGGACTCTGGAAATTTAGACTTCTATTCTTGTTAACCCGAACGGACACAAAAAAGTACACATTTGCCCTAAGTTTCGCCTCCATCAAAATGCTGCTCCCGCCGCAAGAATAGAATTCGCATCCTGCGCATTAACAGGCGAATGCGCTACACTACTTGCCGCCACACGAGGGCGATATGAGTGTAGTCACACGATGTCATTTCAATGCGAAGTTCGTAACCTTTCTAAATATCTTGTTAATCGAGCTTGAACATGCACGAAAAGCGTATCATTGCAAGTTCACCAGCTATTACAAACCAGTGAACTTCAGCCCCCTACAGAAGAGCCGGCGCCGTACTTCACAGGATGATGTAGAACAAATCGTGATCGGTAAGTTTATGTACCAAAAAACTGCAAACGCAGGTGTGTGTGGAAAAAAATCGGCGTTGAAATGCCGAGGAATGCCCATACAAAAATAAAGGAAGAAGAATCGGTGGAGAATCTCGCCTGCAGTCAACGTTCCGACCGGAGGACTTCTCGGACAACTTCTCTTGTGGAGAGGTTGTCTAGCGAAACAGAGCCATCTCACGATCCTTCATCGATTACCAAACATTCTATCCTCCAACCTATTTTCTACCGAACAATGCGAATGATATTAAAGTGATCCGGGAAGCGGAAGGATAGAAGTCCCGCCTTCCTATAAGAACGAAGCCTTACGTTTGGGCTTTATGAAGGACACAAGGGGAGACGAAGGGCGAACTACTCCTCTGAGGGAGGTGCATATTTTTATCCCGCGACTTGAGGGGCTAGAGCTTGAGCATTTGGTAACTTGTGCTATGCAGCATTCTTGCTTTATGAGGGGTGCGCCACTAGCGAACAAATCGTATGTGAAGGAAATGTGATGTAGGTCCTCGTTGTTGTTGGTTTCGTCCCGAGGAAGTATAGGTCATTCCTCAAAGCATATCGGAACGATGGTGCACGCAGCGGTTAGTTGTGCTACCACAAGACACGTTGTCCTTTGCTTTTTTCAGGAATGAAAGAGGAGAAGCCAAAGAAGACCGTATCCGCTCGAGTTCTCTCGAGCCTGTGCGGCGAGTGCACGCCGGCAGATGAAAACTGGCTCATGGCCGCCTCCTGCATAGCGGTGACTTTCCTCACCGGTGGCACTCTCCGAAGTACCGGCGTCCTCTTTGTCCTCTTTCGGGAGCAGTTCGGTCTGAGCAGGGAGGAGGCCGCCTGGCCGCTCAGCCTCAGTTCCGCCTCCGTCGCATTTTCCGGTAAGTCCCATCTGCTTTTAGTGGAACGAAATAATTCCGCATTCCGACGCTCGCCATCTTCAGGACTGTTGTCATTAGCTCGCACTAAGGATTCAGCAGATTCTTCATCCGTCTAAATGCCTTACTTGCTGTACAAAGAAAGGTGCCCTTATTTTTTTCGATTATCTTGACTATCCGCTTAAGACGGTCCAATACGAGCATATTTAACAAATTCTGACTGACGCATGATTTCGGAGCATGCTGTTTTCCATGTATTGATATCCACTTCGTCACTCTGAGATAAGAGTGATCGGCTACGCGACTGGTTATTTCCGTTTTTACTTGTACGTTTAGATCAGAATAATACAAGGTGACCTCCGGCCTATAATTTGCTGCCCCGATGTAATACCCCAATTTGCATAAAACGAGATGATGGATAACTGGTTCATTTATATTTATGTAGAAGTTTAGAGCACGAAGGAAGAAAGGTGCAGAGATTAGGACATAACAGGAAGCGCTGTAGTAAGACCGGGGTTTATTTGGGAACAGGCAACGAAAGAAAAACATTCAGCACAAGTTCCAAAAAATAAGGGTCAGTATGACACGTACTAGCGCATGTACACGAGCAAGCAAACCTAAACACGCATTATGTCGTAAGTCATCCTGGTGGGGAGGTTGCTGCTGCAGTTGCAGCCTCACCTTATATTTAGGAAGTGGCGCATAATTTACTTTAACAGGGTGGTATTGTAGATCTGTAAAATGTCGCTGAACACAACCACCTGCAGGCATACTGCGCTGACATCCTACATTCGTTATGAAGGAAACGTAGGGAAACCATTTAGAGCTATAGATGCACAAGCCCAGCCAATGGGCTGCTGCTGTCCGCTGTTTTATGTGTGGCTACAAGTGACGCTGGCAGTCATTTGCAGCGATATCACTGCGTTAGTCGTTTCGTGAACTAAATACGGGGCCACTGCTTACACCTGTAGAGTTGGCGTCTGTATTCCTTTTAGGCAAACAGGCTCCCTCAAGATGTCACTGTACGATGCCTGTGCCATTCATTTTGCCCTGGATTATTCAAATTATATGTCGCCGCAAAGAACACACGTTTTTCATCGAAATAGCCGTCTTACCTAGAAACGGCGCGAATGAAGGCCGTGAGAATGCAAGAACACAAAAACGAGCGCTTACATCAAATTGAAGTTGGTTGCTTTGTCGGCCGATATACACACGGAAGGCTTTCACACAAACGAAAGCCTGGAAGTCCCACGAGAAATAGGTACTGCAGCTGTTAATGGCCTGCACTGCGACGACATTTCTTTCTGGCTTAAGACCTTCTTCCCTTGCTGCTATTGACAACGAGAGCCAGTTGACACGCGCTTCGATCCTTTACCCTCGCTAATTCAGTAGCTTCAATAATTTCGTTGATATGGCGACAATTGTGCCCGTTTATCACATTCGTTTTGACTCCAACGTAAAGGCATTGCAGAAAAAATTGCCGAGGTTCAGGGAATTGTTAAAATTGTTTTAATTCGCTTAAGCGCAGTTTACATGAGTTCTCTGCATCTAAGATTAAAATAACACTGCGTCAGGGAACGATACGTACCACTAAATTGTCTTTGTTGTTTAATTACGCAGCTGGGCACTCCAAAAGACTCCTGCTCTTAATGGATAGGTAGTAGGGTGTAATTCTCCCCCACCTTGTTCTGCACATATAAATCGTGCATTTAGTAAGCTGGGAAAAGAGGCGGCTGCCAGCCAAGCTTAATAGCCGTCCGAGGCCGCGTCTGGGAAATCTGGCCTGATATGGCACCCCCCTAAGCCGGGTAGCGGTGCAATATGTAGGCTCCATGCCTCAAAGAACCCTGCAAGAGAATTTACCAGAGACATGTAACAGTAATAGTGCAGGCATGTAGTCAAACTAACCTGAATGTTAACCGTAAAAGCCATACATCGTGGAAATGAAATTGATAAACCCAAATCCATTGGGTTACAGGCTACATTATTGAAGCCGTTGGCAT
>JAJIZL010071179.1:49825-66243 GCA_023969395.1 Amblyomma maculatum | reverse complement strand
CTATTCCACACAGCTCCGGCGAAAAAATGGGTGCTAACGATTCCTTTTATGTGAACAAGCTTTCGTAATGACCAATGAAGCTTGTTTGAAAATAAGGTAACACGGAGGTAATTCAAATAGAACAAAAGAGTTAGCAAGCACAATACACAGCCCTTTTGAAATGTGCCTTATGTGGAATTAAAGTCCGCATGTTCGCCTTCACGCCGTCTGCGAGGATGCGCCTTCGACCGTGGTGGCAGTTTCTTCAGCAGACAGAAATCTTAGGATTGCAGCCCTCAGGTGAAGTTCCTGAAGCAGGTCTTGGCCTGGAAAAACAAAAAGCAATTACATTATAATTTCTCACTGACCAAAGCATTCCCGCTGATGAGGTGAAGTGGTCATGGCGTTCGACCGTTGTGTCCAGGGATGCAGGATTGAGCCCCAGCCGTGGCGACCTTTTTCCGATGAAAGCGAAATGCGAGACTCCCGTGGGCTGTGTGTAGTTACTGATCATAAAAGACCCTACTTGGTCGAAATTTCCAGAGTCGTCCACTACGTCGCCTCCCACAGCCTGAGTCGCCTTGGGCAGTTAAGTCCCGGCAATCGAAACAAGCCCACCTGAAAAAATAATTTCGAATGGTGGCTTTTTTGCCAGAAGAAGCGAATTAAAATGAAGAAAATGCGAAGAAACCTCGATCACTGACATGTTGAGTGCACACTGGCTTCTACTGTAGCACGTTCCATATTTCTTGGCCATTAACGCGTTTCATTTCCTCTCGCCTTTCCAGCACATGTAGCATCTGTCGATCTACTTGTGATTTAATATTTACTAAGATTTCGAGTGCTATCGGTAAGACGTTAATCCTGCATACCTACTCTGACTTTGAATGATTAGGTTTAAATACAATAATAGGTTTCCCTGCCCAAGAGCTTTCGCCAGCTCTTGTCCCCTGGTCCTCCATCACAGGGCTTGATGCATGACTACAACAGGTCAGCCAGAGGGCACGTTTACAGGGATATTGGTTGTGTATTATTGTAAGATAAGAAATTTGAAAGATGCTCATCTATGTGAGCTCAAAGCATGCGTTACAGCATATTTTGCATCCGCTTGCATGCTTACAGGCAGTCGCCAGCTGCTGTATGGAAGATCGCAGCGGCGCTAAGCTTGATCGCTGTATCGGCCACGTCCCCACAGTGTACCTGCCATCTGTCACATGCCAAGCAATCTTCCAGCTCGGTACTATCATGTGGTCGGTGGATGCCATAAACCGTGGCTATGAGCCAACGCTTGCTATTGTGTCAGTGCCGTAACAAACTTGGCCCAATCACCTGAGTAAGTCACGTGGAACTTGGCTATGAGCCATTACATTACGTCGTTTTCAAAGCCTCGACAAGCCTGAAAATGAAGTGAAAAAAAAAATTTAGAGGTGAACACAGAAATAACACCAAGCCAAGTAAATGGAGCCGCAAATACTCTGTATTATTTTTAGAAACGAGAAAACTGCTATTTGGTTTAAGCCATTAAGCAGTTGCAATCCGCGGGCCCAATACCGGCATATCATGATCTGAAAGCAAACAGCCTTTCGTAAAGCTCTAGAGCGAGAGGAATTCACATAACAACGTTACGCGCTAAAGAAAAGTTAAATGCATTATGCGTTCTCTAAGCCTGCTGCGGGAATAATGCCACCTTCCCCATTCTGTTAGAATTCGCAGTGTGTTCAGTTCGATCTCCAGCTTATTACAAAATGCCCCTTCGCGGAGGCTAAACCTTCCTTCTCTGCATGGTGCCAGGGAGGTCACAGAGGTGTATACCTGTGCTTTCTTCCTGTTTTATGGGGGCGAAAAAATGCTTCTGCCATAGATTACAGAATTATGCATTTGAATGTGGGCGTCATTCCCAATTTTCATATCATCATTGTATTCTTATATTCCCGCTTGGGCTGGGGCATACATATATAGAGTAATTAGCTTCTAGAGCGTGTCCTCCTCAGGGCATCCTATTTCTTACTGCATATATGTCAATACTATAGTCGTCTGAAATTTTATTTGTAGAGCTTTTTCCTTAGTTAGGAGTTGTTTGTTTTGTTCTCTAACATCATAGACACATGGTTGTAACGGATCATCTCCAAAATCTGCTAAATCCAGAAGGCCATATATTCGAAGCAAAATAGTTGTTTCAGAGTCTGTTTTAACAAACCTGGCCTGCATTTCAAACCAGCTTAAATCATGGTAAAAAGTTGGCTTTGGAAATAAAATGATTACGTATATACAAAAACTCTATAATTAGCTATAATTAGCCAGTGAAGAACCCTTTTACAATTATTCTTTTCCTGTGTCCTATTGAACACTAAAAATATTTACGTTTTAAAAATCACAATAAACACCTTTTGGTGCAAGGCTGCAGAGGAATAATAGTAATAGTTGCAGTACATCGAATATTTTGTTTTCTAAGAAAATAAAAATATCAAACCAACACAAGTAAAATCCTTCTACATAATATTTTATACACCACTGGTCCAACCAACAGCATAGACGAGGATGTGTGAAAATAAAATAGACGCGTAACGAGTTTTTTTACGGTAGGCCAAAGTTTGTAACAAAAAACAACCATTTTCAAGAGGGTTATGTAGTTTCACAGACCAAGAAACAAAATACATGAGGAGAGAATATATGCACGAGAGAAAACACGTAATAATAAAGGGAAACTACTCCCCGAAGAGCAGTTTGATACTGTAAAAAAACAAAAAAAAAACAGTTTGCTTAAAGCAAAGTACTACTGTGTAGAGGCATATATCACTCAAGAATATGTTATAAGGCGTTTTTTTAGCATTTACCGGATTTTATTTTATATCATGATAAAGAAATGCTGCTGCAGTATTTGGTTGGTGGTATCAAATGGTAAATATTACCATCCAAATAAAATGTAATGAACAAGTCATGATTTAAAATATAAGCAAACATATTTCAGTTCTAGATTTCGAGGCAAAGTATTGTGTATTGAATTGCCACAAAGTTGAAAACTGCAAGCAACTGAAAAGCGTGTGTTGATGCAATTATTGCCATCGACATATAAGTAAAATGTAAAATGCATTTTCTTAGTTTAGTCACTTGGAAATGAGCTCGAAGGTACCAAAAGTTAAATATAACATTTTGAAACTTATGTAGATGGCTTTGCCGCTATGTATTTTCGTTATATGCGCTCCCTGCGCGTAATTTTCAACGAAATCATGTTTAGTTCCAACACGCAAATACATGTGGTGATATTCACAGTGCACCATTTTTGTCTGGCACTTCTGTCAAAAAAGTGTACTATTGTCACCCCGAGTAATGATTTCACTTACTCCTTATTACACATTGTTACTTTCGTAATTGGGAATTATTTCCGTAAGAAATTATTACATTTTCTTTGGGAGGGATTGACGAGACGAGATAAAAGGCGCGTACAATTTCAGCTATGCATAAGCACCAGGGGAAACCACACCCAACGTTTTATTTACTTTTAAACATATGGCTGTAACGGAAGCTCGGGTATATACATGTACTGAATGGAAACTAGAAAAGGTGTAGTCATTGTTACACTCACCAATTCTATAACACGCTGAATTTTAAAAGCATATGATTTATCGTGCTATTCTCTACGTAGGCCGTGTCCCAGCTCGTTGAACAATTTACTAGAGTTATTTCAGGGTGCTGATGACTGCTTAACATAGGTAAACTATTCTATTATTAAGGCAAATAGCAACGCCTTTATTTGATAAAAAAAAATGGTTGATTAACTATAGAAATATTGGGAGGCACTCTGTCCGATGGAACATCAAGGATGAAAGGGAAAGGCGGCAGCACATACCTCAATATGTGTATAAGTTGCAACGAAGTTAATAGACCAACTTGAAGATGATACCTGGGATTTTATGGAAGGGATGAAACTCAATCTCAGAAAACTCCGTTCGTCGCAGAAAGAGATTATATGTAAAGTGAAGAAAAAATATTGACAGGAAATACAATCCTCACCAATGCAATTTGAAGGCAATTACGGCAATGAAAAGGCTTAACGGGCACCTCTTTTGATATCTTCCAAAGATGGCTCTGTAAAGTTGTCCAACACATCAATTTTTATATAATTGGTGAATATCTGCGAATATATAAATAGGCTGGAAAATTTACACTTCACAATTATGAACTCTAAAGCTAACTTTTTGGTTACGGGGTATTTCGCTTACTGGAATCGGAAAACCAGCCCCGCTGCGGTGATACAGTTGTAAGACACCCGACTTCTGTGCCGGAGTTCACGGGTTCGATCCCGACAGCCAGCGGCTACGTTTCGATGGAGGCGAAACGAAGAGGCGTCCGTGTGCTATTCGATGCCAGGCACGTTAAGGATCCCCAAGTGGTCGAAAATACGCCGTAGTCCTCCACTATGGCCCCTCTTTCTCTCTTTCCACTTTCACTCCCACCTTCCTCTATTGCCCTACAGCGCGGCTAAGCTGTCCACAGAAAACAAGTGAGACAGTTACCTCGGTTTCCCTTCCTATAAATCAATCAATGAATTAAACCAAATGAGTTCCTGCGGGACGTCGCGCTAGCGCTAGATCATGTGTGTAGGTGCTGGCCCCTAAATGATAGCAAAATATACTTGGCAATATACCTTTATCTCAACGCAAAACACCGGAGAATGGCACTGGCACAAGCCACTTAGCCCGATTGCTTTGAAACCTAGACTGTTCATTCAGTTAGCCCGGGGCTTTTGAAAGGTCAAAATGAAAAGTATGAAATGTAATTTCGCCTCTCAGTATTATGAAATGCAAGAAGGTGTCGAAGGCAGGAAAGATATTCTCCAAAATTGTGCATGTTTTTACATAGATTTTGCTCTTCGTTCAGTGTATCGACACCCGCACAGCACGTCTACACGTGGTGGATCTCTTGCGGCACTGTTCGATTATATCTCACACACGTACACTGGCTCATTGTGCCACGCAGCCACTTTTAGAAACACAACCTCTCCATTTATTGTATTGTATAGTGCACGTAGAATAGGTTGGTTGGTTGGTGAGGTTTAACTTTCCCAAAGCGACTTAGGCTATGAGAGACGCCGTAGTCGAGGACTCCGGAAATTTCGACCACCTAAGGTACTTTAACGTGCACTGACATCGTACAGCACACGGTCGCCTTGCTTTTCGCCTCCATAGAAAAGCTGCCTCCGAGGCCGCGATTCAATCCCGCGTCCTTGGGAACAGTAGTCGAGGCATCAAGGACCTCAGAATAAATTAGTTAAAAGGAAGTATACTGCACCCACTTTATTTTTAAGGCCTTTTCCATTGCATAAAATTCTGGACAAAGATTACCCGCTGTAGAAAAACGACCAAAATATCTGAGGCCTACAATGTTAGTCCGCCGAAGCGAGAAACACATACTTCAAAGTTTTTTTGGTGATGGCGATCATGCTGTCGACACCGCTTGGAGTTCACAGTATCCACGGCTGTACCAACTGGTAGTTGTTTCAACGCTCTTTCAGACAAGCATTTAAATTTCTTAAGCAATCGATTTATTAAAATAGTAGAGTATATTCTTAGATCTGCCTAATTATGCAGCCCATTATGAAGATATATGTTTTCGTTGTAGGGAACAAAGCGAAATATAATTTCACAATAAAATATTTTCAGAGGCAGCCTTCTTGAATGGAATTAAAGCTAAAGACTTTCTTAAGACGATAGAGGAGGCCGGCGTCGCCTCATTTTTAATGGCCAGTTTATCGCACCTTTTAGAAAGTTACTTTTTTTGCAGGATAAGAATGCCAGTCTTGTGTAATTAGATTGCTTGTGCTATTATTCGTACAGAGCATTGAGAACTCGGTGTATGTCTGCCTTCTTGTTTTTAATCGTAGCTTTCCCCATGCAAATGACGCCACTTGAGAACACTCCTCGGCTACTAAAATAGAATGAACCCGCTGGAATTTAAACGTGGGGTTGGTCTAGTAATATGCCAATCTGCAGACATTGCGCCGAGGTGTGGGAGAGAAATGTATGTGGTGCGTTCACTCATGCTGATTTGAGGTAAGCCGACAGCATAACTTTTTCGTAGCATTAAATTTGCGAGATCAAAGAATTGTGACGGGAGCCGTCTACTTTAAGCATCTTTATGAGGCATATGTTCGACCCTTCTAGCTAGCTCTTTATTGGAACTTCAATCTGTCGTTTGGTCGATTCGTTGATTTTATGGGTCCAACAGAAGTTGCCGTAACAGATAAGAGGAAGAGCAAACGTTGGAGCTTACGCAGTTCTTATTCAAGTACACAACCCTAACTACACAACTCTGGTGAGACAACTGCTTAACATGCGCCGACCAATTGACTTGTACAGTGTCTGAACAAATAATGTACTTATAAGCTTTCATTGGTGCAGTAGTTAAGACGCTCAACTACAGATCTGGCGTGCCCTGTTTCCGAAGTGACCGCCCCATCGGCGTGTCGATGAAGGTGAAAAATAGAGTCGTAGATGGGCTGTGTGATATCAGTGCACGCTAAGAGTCCCCAAATGGTCTAGATATCTCCGAGGCCCTCCATAAAGCACCTCATTTCTCTTTTCACTTTCACTACAAGGTTCCTCCGTTGCCTAAAGCGCTTTTCAATGCTCCACAAAAAATGACTGATACGGCAGTTTTCCATTCCTGTATTTATAAAATTTTCAGAAGAAGCGCTGATTGAAAGGCGGTAATAATAGAGATATTTTCGTTACTCTTTCAGCTTAAGTCATGACACTACTTTCAAGCCATGCTTAAACACCAACACTTTGTTGAAATCGCAGTAGAAGCTTATATTTTATTTCAATGATCGCAGACACACGCCACTAATTACACTTTGTTTTATGATGCCTCCGGAAGCTCTGAAGCCGACTTTCAAGGCCAGCTTTTTATAGGGCTCTTCCGAAAGCAGCATATTTTATAGTATAGGATAAGAAAGACGTCTATTGCTCTATAAAGGTATTGTGCTAGTTGCAGACGAGAAAGAAGAGGTCTATCTTCTTTCTTTTCACAGGGTCGGTGCCCCTATTCCAGGGCTCCGCTGAGCTTCGCTGCTCGCTGGGCTTGCTGGATCAGACCTTGTTGGCAACCCAGATCGCCGCTGGTGAGCCGGCTCTCCCACTGATTTTATGTAGTTCAAGGACAGTCTAGCCCGTTCGCAACTCTCGCCGTTGCCGTCTCAAAAGTTGCCTTTCTGTCCTGGTGCTAAAATTATATATAGCGTTTCTTTATTATTCTTTAAATTTTAAACTTCTCTGCTTCCGCGACGACTGTGTTAAAATACTGCGCGCGAAAATATAGGCCTAAATTATGATATATGTTATTTTTGAAATTTTCTTTATCGGCAGCCTGACGATGTCAAAATCATCAAACATGTTCATTTGAAAACTCTCCGGCTTGAACTGGAGGGAAGCAAAAAAGGTGGGACTGGAATTGACAGGAGAGAAAGAGGCGCCGGAGTGGAGAGCCACAGAGTAAGTTCGACCACCTGAGAATCTTTGTCGTCCGCCCACTTCGCTCTGCAAACCGACGCCTCTCCTTATCGCCTCCGTCGAAACGTGCCAACCGGCAGTCTGCTTCCGACCCGGGAACTCCCGTACAGTATTCGGGGATTTTGACCATTGTGCCACCGGGACAGGGATGGTTAAGATACCCCACTACTGTAATGGAATACCCGCGCTCAAACCCGACTGCTGGCAGGTGTGATTCGATGGAGGCGAACGGAGAGGCGTCCGTTTGCAGTGCGATGTCAGTGAACACAAATGATCTCCAGGTGACCAAAATTGCTCGGTAGCACTCCACTATGGCGCCGCTTACTGTTTTTCCCCTTTCACTTCCCCCTTCTTGTCTTCCCTTATCGCGCGGTTCAGATGTCCACAAAACAAAAAACAAGCCTAAAAGATACAGTATCGTTATTTCATGTGAACCAAATATTTTGAAGGCGCAGGAATGCGTCTGGCGATGATTGTAGACTAGATGTTTCTTCAACCCATACGTGTTGAGCAAAATCTACCCGGACATTCAGCCGGAGTGCAAATGGTGTCAGGAATTGGCAACCTATGACCTCATATTATAGATCTGTAGCATAGCACCGCCACCGGCGGATATTTTGCGTGATCCTTCCCTCAAGCAGTGGGAGGCCGTGTTGCCCGGTCGCCCAGACCAAGGCCGTGGAGTAGGCCACCCAGGTCGCCGTCAGCCATGGGTTGATGGCCATCTAACGCGGAATCGTCCACACATGCTCTCTGACGAAAATAAATTTTTTCCATTCATTGTCGCGAAAGCAACACTACGCTAGTAGCTGAGCCAATTCGCTTAGCCCCCGATGATCAAGCTGCGCATGTGCGAGGGGTGAGTGACGTCACAAGGAGCATGGCTGGCGCGCACGGCCACCGCCGACATCTCAGCGGCACAGTGGCTCAGCGGTTCCGCCGCCGCTGCGTTCGCCGCAGATGTTGCTTCCGGAATTGTACTCTGGATGGCCATTGGTCAGACCAGAGCCAATTTTTTCACTAATGCGACGCTCAACGACGCCCTTTTCGAGCATTTTAATGTATTAAAATGAACTCAGGAAACATATACCAGCATAGTTTGAAGGGCTAGATTGGTACTTCATTTCGACGTGACATAACAGCGAAATTTACAAAGGACCGACAGTAGAAGTGACACATGTGCCGCCTTACAACTTCTGTGCTTCCGGAGGGGACGTAAACAACAGAGAAAAGTAGAAAACCAATAAATAAATAAAGCAAAAAATTGTTAAAATCACAAAACCCAGTCGGAAACAACTACATAACATTTTCTGATGTTACGATAGAATTTCTGTACGGCTTTTGACGGGAAACCTGTTCCGACAACAGAACACTCTGTAGTAACATCTGAAATTTCTGTAGTTACAACAGAAAAGTGCTACACAACTACAGACAACAAAAATATACTGCAGAAAAACTACAGAACTACAAAAAAGTACTACAGAACTATAGAAAAATTTGATGGTTATGACAGAACTATAGGATATTTTGTCGTATTTTTGACACAGTTCGGTAGTTTTTTTCGACTAGAAAGGCATACACTAAATTACTAGTACTTCGGATAATTTGTTTTCTTTATAAATATTGAATCTAACCAATAAGTGTGATTTCAAGACTAAGAGAGCCACGTTCTGAAATGATTATTCTATCTATACCTGACAGTAGAAGCCTCAAGTCCAATTTTTACCGATCGTGAGTGATTGAGTGAGAAGACTTTATTTACACCGACATGGACCTCGGGGCAGGGGCTCAGCCAGGGGAGGGTCTCCTTGCCGGCTTTCCTGCGCCGTGGCCGCCGAGAAGGTCTTGGAGTAAGCGTAAACGAAATCCCTCAAAATACCAATTAGATCACGTGACTAACTTATTCGCGTGCCCTCCTCAACCAGTAGGATTCACGAGGGGGAGCAAGTTGCAGCGAGGGCGGTGAGCTCGCTGCAACCATCGCCAATATATGAGACAACAGCTGGATCTGGGCTGCCGACTTACTACAGCATTTTGGTTGATTCAAACCATTACTAGAAGCCCCACAATCGCCGTGCGTGAATGCGCTAGTTACGTAATAGTTCGGTTTACCAGTGATTCTGTTTAAGCCCGATGTTGTTCCGTATAGAGTGCGCAACTGCATCTATTCGCAGTAATAACGCCATCATGACCGGACATGACGTTATCACGATGTCAATCCACTCATGTATAATAACCGAAATAGCCTTATCATGATGTCGCGTCAGGTCGTGCGTGACCAATGCCTGACGGCGCCGGGCATCCTACTCAGGCATCCGTGCTGTGAGTTTATTTGACGCTTCCTCGAACGCCTCACCACAGAGCATAGAGAGAAAACGTAAAGCAGGGTTCAAATTGATTTGCGAAGAAGAAAAGGCGCAGTGTCTGTCACACTTCGGCAACGGCAGTAGACAGTGATGAAGAGTTTCGAAGTGTAATCGCTGACAACATAGTCAAACCAAACGTAAACAGCATCCCTTTGTCATCGGTCTTATGCAAGAGCGTAATCTGCCATAATATTTTTGACGTCACGTCCTCGCTTTCCACGTTAAACGGATAAATCTAATAAAAATCTGTTTTAAAGACGAGCATTAAAGGCCTGCTGTTTCAAAAATGTTCGACTCAGGCCCCCGAATGTGATGTGAAAGGGTATATGTGGAGCACGAAAGTCCACAACATGCACCAATAAAGTTAGATTTGGTTTGGTTTGTGGGGTTTAACGTCCCAAAGCAACTCAGGCTATGAGAGACACCGTAGCTGAGGACTCCGGAAATTTCGACCACCTGGGGTTCTTTAGCGTGCACTGCTGTCACGAAATCGGCGCACATTTTTAATAAGCCGGCAGGGCGCGAGGTACGCGCGGCGTCGCTTGGAAAGCTCGAAAAAAGCCTCCTTCCTCGCGTACGCGTCGTACGCGTCGCCGCCGCCCTCTTTCCCATCACCCGGTGATCACACGGACTCATCAAGCTTGAAAATGCCACAAAAATCGAGAACTTTCTATGGGACCTAGCCAATGGCGACGCGCGGCTCGACGGGAGGAGAAGGGAGCGCTCTAACCAGCGAAACTAAGTGTGTGTGTGCGCTAGCTTTGGCGCGGGTTAACAGACAGACGCGGTGCGCCCTATTTAAAGAGACCGCGCCGCTTGTGCAGTAAGTTAGTCAGTCAGTCAGTCAGTGTTTGCGACATGTTCGCCTGTGCTTCGGCTGGACTCCCGGGGATCACTCGCTGCTGGCAAGCCCACGGACCTGCAAGGGAGCAGCGCTCGTCTTGTATGGCGGCCACATCGTGACTCTTGAGGCGTCGGACTGCAACTGTTCCTGGTGAGCAATTTGGTGTCTGTTTATGTAACTCTCTCGTGTTTCACCTGTTTTGTAAAGCCTCTATATTATTGAATACCTCTATAGGTGCATGCTTAGCGTTTGTATTCTGTGAACCTCTCTTCTGTGCGTTTCAAGTGATCTTGTGTATTCCTTTGTATCGTCTCTTGCTGTGCATAAATTGTGTTTCGTTTGTTACTTCTGACTCCGATCCTTACTCTGGTTTGAACCGGCGACAGCTGGGCACCAAACGGCCACCCCCTTCTGTCACTACAAGGTAGTTGAATTCCGGCTTAGCTTGCCATGCAGGTCCAGGGCATCTCCTTTGCGACCGGAACAGCTACCCCCACTCACTCTAAGGGTGTCTGTGAGTGTGCGCACCGTTTAGGGCGCATCGTTAATAATACCCCCTAATTATTAACGTGTGACAACCGCGACATCGCACAGCACACTGGCGCCTTGCTTTTCGCCTCCATCGAAAAGCAGCCGCCGCGGCCGGGATTCGCTCCCGCGTGCTTGGGAACAGTAGTCGATCGCCGTAACCAATGAAAATCACGATGTAAAGCCGGAGACTGCAAAAACGGGAGATTGTTCCCGCATTGTCGAAACCGAATACTTACGTGTTGCTTTTGTGCAACAGATGTGGTATTAGAAATTCTGCTGTAGAGTCAAAAGTCGTTATAAAAAGTTGTACGGGGCACGAAAATTCGTTCGTTATATCCATATTCGCTACATAAGTTGGAGTTGGAGTTTATTTTTTTCTTTTACAAGAAAGAGGAAGCCAAGGCAACAAGCGACAAGCCTGACTGCGCCTTGGCTCCCAAAACAGACAACAGCAGACAACAGCACACACCTGTAGTGTATATAAAGTATATAAAAAAAAAACATTATGCAACACTTGCATACGATATATAAACGGTATCAATGCATGCAGTATTCATTGGATATTCAAATCAATAGACCTAGCACTCAATAACATAAATTTCATAGCGAAAAATATTTACACAAAGTTCCCACCTAAATTTCTATAAATAAGAATTTTTATAAAAGGAAACAAAATGTACACCAATATTGGCAACACAAAGGTGCGAAAACGCACAATTTTATTGCGAAAGCAATACTGCAGCTGGAGCCGTGCTGCTACCGAGTGAAGGCGCTGCTTACACCTCTTCTCTTGACAGTTGACAGCCGTGTGGTGCGGACGCGTGTTCCATCGCTCCTCCGATTGCACGTGGCTACCGGAAACCGATGGACTGGCGACAGCGGGAGCTTCCGAAGCGTCAAATAGATGAGTTTTTCCTTTTATTAACTTTATTTCGTTTTCAGCTAGTTTGGTTAGGTGCAGCCTAAAGAATAGGTTTTAGCTCTTGGTCCTAGCGGCCTGGTTTTTCGTGCCGGCAGCTAGGTTTTCTTGGCGTTCATTCTTTACCTATCCTGTTTAGATAAATACTTTTTTTCTAGGCTATTGGCATTCGCAGAATTGGTTTTTAAAGCGTGTTTGCTAGTCGTTTCTTGTGTCTTCTTTTGGCAATTTGTATAATCTAAGAATTCGTAATAGATATAGTTCAGTCGACTAGCGCTTAAGATGTGCAATCAAAAGAAAGTAAAATGTACTCAGTGCGAAGCGCAGGTTAATATCAAGGAAACGCGTTTTGACTCTGTAGGTGAAGCGAAAGGCAACGACTTTTTGTGTCGGTGTTGCGTACTGAGTGCGCGTCTAGATAGATTTGATCAAGAAAGGGGGAGTTTAGTGTCTCGTGTGGATGATTTAGAAAATGAAGAACGTTTGTTAAGGGCAGGAAATCAGAAACTGCTTGGACAGCTTCCTCAAATTGAAAAAAAGGGGCCGACTTTATCCTTGAAACCAACGAGGACGAACATTCCAATGCGGGCCACGTGGCTGGGGCCAGCACTGGCATGGAAGGCATAAGCAAAGTAGGTCAGGCGGATCCGAACCGTCAGAGGTATTTAGAAGCAGCTAAGAAGCCGGAAAAAAAAAAGAAGTAAGGAAGAATGAAAATCCCAGAGATAAGGACACAGATAACCGAAAGCAGGAGCCAACAGTTGGGAGAGGGAGAGAGAAGGCCCAGCTGCTTATCGCCGGAGAATCTAACATGAACAGGTGCAAGCTAGATATCTTGGAACGTGTAAAGGGTGATAAGAGAGTTTTGGTTGGAGCCTTCCCAGGGAGAACAAGAGGGCACTGCTGAAAGAGAGTAAAAATAGACTGTTGAAGAATTCCGCAGAGCGCAGTATGGTAATAGTAGCCGCGGGGCTAAACGATGTCCTAAATGGTGACGCTGCAGGAGTGGTGGAAAGTTTAGCTAAGGGAGTTGACGAGATCAGAGAGATAGCACAGCAAACGCAGATAGTTGTATGCACAGTACCAGAGGTGCTAGGATTGAACGGAAAGCTGGAAAAGGACGAGGTGACATTTAATCAGGACATAGGAAGGTTAAGCCTGGAGAAGCGTTTCGAAGTGGTTGAGGTAAACAGGGAGGTACATAAAGCAGGTTTTGGTAGGGCTTTTCAGCGAGATGGCATTCATTTTAGCAGAAGGGTGGGAGCAGAGATCGGCTGGCGCCTGGCAGGCAGAGCTGTAGCTTTTTTAGGGGGACCGCGAGGACTCCGTGCACAGAGGTAGTTAGAAGTGAAGCAGAAGAAAGTGTAATAATGGAGGCTGAGCCCCAAAAATTGGCAAAGAGTAGGTCGAGAAAGAAAAGTACAAAAAAGAAATGTAACACTAGGATCAGCTACATAAACATGCAAGGAGGTAGAAAAAGAGCGAAATGGCTAGAGATAGAACAGCAGTTGAAGGATGACAAAATATGTGTGTACGCTCTTTGCGAGTCTCATCGCAGGGATCTAGAAGATCCGCCGTTTATAGAAGGCTACGTCTGGGAAGGGTGCTACAGAACGAGAACGGAAAAAAAGGGTGGAAGGGTAGGTATGTTGATACACCAGGGAACAAATTGGCAAAGAATTAAATCATCCTGCAAAGATATCAGGCTTTCAGGAACAATTGCCGGCATAAGGGCATGGCTAGGGGTAGTTTATTTAGGAACAGGACATCAGTGCAGGCAAGAAAACAAGGATCTTGTTGAATGTCTCAGGGACGATATAAGCCAGTTTGGAAACAGGGCCAATATTATTCTACTGGGGGACATGAGTGGCTACATCGACGATCTGGATGGATACACGGATTGTAACGGGAAGCTAATGCTAGATTTCTGTGAGCGACACGATCTAGTTATAGTAAATAGAGAAACAAAATATGAAGGCCAAATCACGTGGGAATTCCGCAACAGGCAGACGACCATTGACTATTGTCTAACGTCGCAGGAAATTTATAACAAGGTCACAAAAATGGAAATAGACGAAGAAGGGGAGTGTAGTCTGGGAAGTGATCATAAACGTATTAGTCTGCAGATGGGGCCCTTGATGAAACGAGAAATGGAACTTAGACAAAACGTCAACGCAAAATTAAACGATGATCAAATAGAGCAGATAGCAGCCGACATAGAGGAAGCAATAGAGAAAAGCCCCATGGAAGACTGGGATTATGAACAGGTAGAACTACTCATAAGGAGGAAAATTCAGGAGGTTAAAGTAGCAAACCGCTGAAATGGAAAGAGGAAGCCACTGAGCTGGTGGAATAAGGAAATCAGGGAAGCTAATGAACACCAACGGGCTGCTTCAAGGGAACACCGAATGGCAAAGAAAGAACAGGTATCTCAGGAGGAAATCGACCAAAAATGGGAATCATATCGACAAAAGAAACTTCAGGTGCAGCCCTCGTCCAAAGTAAAATAAGGCAGTCCACCGATCGCTGGATGGCTGACATACACGATGCCTCTAGAGGCGGAGCGAGAAAATTCTGGAACCATATAAGCTGGCTAGGGAAGAAGAATCAAAGAAAGCAGGATCGGATTCAAGATAACGAGGGAAATCGTTTAAAGGGAGACAACGCAGTGAACTACATTACATCAGTTATAGCCGAGTCATTTAAGAGTGACGATAGGGTAATCTCCGCAAATCAGGAAGCAACACAAGGTAGCAAAATACGAAACAGCTTATAACTGACTAATCTAAACTGGAAAAGGGCAGAAAAAAATATTCCTAAAAACACATCTACAGGAATATATGGAATTCCGTTGAAGCTGATTAATGAACTCGGTTCAAAAAGTAAGGAAACGTTGTTAAAAGCTCTGGAAACAGTCATAACGAATAAGCAAATTCCAGACAGCTGGCGGCAGAGTAAAATGAATTTGATTTATAAAGGGAAAGGAGACAGGATGCACATAAAATCCTACAGGCCGATTGCCATAACATCTGTTATGTACAGGTTAGCCATGCAGGCGGTGAAACTAAAGGTTCAAGCATGGGTAGAAAGTAACAAGATACTCGGAGAGCTTCAGAACAATTTTAGAAATGGTAGGCGCTTAGATGATAGCCTTTTTTTTCTTACCCAATGCATCGAAATATCTAGAGTGGAAAATCGACCTTTGTATTTGGCTTTCCTGGACATAAACGGGGCGTACGACAACGTAAACAAGGACCTCCTATGTAACATATTGAAAGAACGTATTGGTAATGAGATTACGGAGTTCCTACAGGAAATATACCGGGATAACAAAGTAGAAATTACATGGAAAGGGATAAGAAGTACGGAAGCTGTTAAGGTATGCAAAGGTTTAGGGCAAAGTTGTCTTCTGTCACCGCTGCTGTTCATGCTTTTTATGATAAACCTGGAACGAAGGATACAAGAAAGTAACCTAGGTTTTAACCTGCCATTTAGATTAGGTGGAAAGAAGGTACAGCAGCGCCTCTCCGGTTTGATGTATGCAGACGATATTGTGCTGCTAGCTGAGAGTCAGGAAGAATTGCAAACTCTAATTGAGTATTGCGGAAACAAAGCGGACGCTCTAAGCTTCAGTTTTAGCGCAGTTAAGTCCGGTCTGGTGATTTTCAATGGCTCAACTGATTAGGGTTTTAATATACAAGGCCATAAAATACCTATATTACCAGAATATAAGTATCTCTGGTTATGGGTAAGTGAAGGATTGGCAGACATTGAAAAGCATGAGCAATCACTTAAGGCAAAAGGGCGGAGAAATGTCGGAATAATGAGGGATAGGGCATTGTGGTGATACAACAGGTATGAGGTTTTGAAGGATATTTCGAAAGGAATTATGGTGCCCGGGCTTACTTTCGGAAATGCGGTTTTGTGCCTAAAATCAGAGGTACAGTAGACATTAGAAATAAATCAGAGAGCCTTCGGACGATTCGCACTGGGTGCCCAGGGTAAAACCACAAATGAGGCGGTACAGGGAGATATGGGCTGGGCATCTTTGGAAGTATGGGAAGCTCAGAGTAAAATATTATATGAGGAACGCCTGAGGGAATCGGACATATAAGAGATGGGCAGCTAAAGTATTCAAATGCGTATACCTAAAAAGCGTTGACTCACAACTGAGGAAAAGCACTAGGAAACTAACCAGTAATTATGCTGGTCACAAGGACGACATAATAAAGAGCCATGTTTAGGCAACAGCGCAAAAGGACAGAGACAAG
>JAJIZL010071179.1:5833-49425 GCA_023969395.1 Amblyomma maculatum | reverse complement strand
ACTTGTCTCTGTCCTTTTGCGCTGTTGCCTAAACATGGATGATCACCAACTAGCCCAAACCTCCATTCTGCTATAATAAAGAGCGTTTAGCAACAGGTGAAAAACACAGTAGGTAAAAATTGGATGAAATCGAGGGAAGGGAAACAGAGTGTGGAACTATACCGAAAGTGAAAAGGCAGATCAGGAAGAAAGCTTTCTTAATAACTCAAGAGGCAGTGTCCTACCTATTGAAGCTAGATCAGGGTGCCTTAGAACACGCAGCTACAAAAGAAATTTTACAATGAAGATGACGCATGTTGACTATGTCGTAACTCCACTGAGACAAACAAATGCAAAGGAACTGCTTCGTTGTCACCGATATAGCGTCAACTTTAGACATATTTGTTTCGTTATACAGAATGAACTCCCATAGAAATAGCCGCAGACCAACCCAACTTTGATTTTAGTTTGTTTTGCCGGATAATTTGCTATACCCTGCTCGTTATTGGCTTGAGGATCAAGCAGAGTCGCCACCTTGCGGCTCAGCGGCGAAACCTACTCAGTGTGGATAAGTTTTCGCGTCGCGTGCCAGCCCGCAGTGATTTACGCGTGCGCATGCGGCGTGTACAGGAGTGTTTTTGTTTGTTTCGCGGCTCCTGTGAGCTTTTGCTTACCTATATGCCTCTTGAAAAATAAATATGAAGTCTATAACCCCACGTTTCATTAAAAAAAAAATACTTGGCCGTATCGAGCATGTCATGCTTGGATAAGGACATCATCCATCGCGGTCTTCGGCGCTTGAGATCCTTTGACATGCAATGTCTCAAACGAAGTGGTACTGTCGTTACCGCTGTGTCAAAGCAAAACAGGTCGCAGCCGTCAATAAACGTTAATGCAAACGCTCAGAAATCGCATATTCCCGTTTCTGTTTCTTATACCGCAGCTACTAAAACATACGCCACCGCAGACTGCTTCATATAGCAGAATGCTGTTTGAACAGATCCCTCTATGCCTACTATGCCTTCTGTATTCACAATAGAGTTGTGTGAGAACTTTTTTTTTTGCTTTTATACCTCTGTCGCGGTGTCTCAATGGTAAGGACGCTCGACTGCTGATTTCGAGAACGGGGGATTCAATCACAATTGTTTCGAAAGGCGCTCCTCTGCTGAGGGATTTGACTGCACAATAAACAATCCCACGTGGTAAATGTGGTGTTAATAATGAAAAAAAAAACGACACCAAAACCAGCCTCTGCAGTCATCCGTCATAGCTGATGCAGCTTTCATGCGTTAAACCCGGGCCAATATGCATTTATTTCCTTTTCTTTTTTTTTTCTTTTTTTGTTGAAGGCTTCTGTGCATCCGTAAAAGTTTTAGTGAGCAGAGTTTGCTTTAGAGGAATGCTCGAATGTTTGAAAAACATATTCCCCGCACCTAATTCTTACCCTAAATATTACATAATACACCTAGAATAATGTACTTTACTGGTAGCCTATTATAATCATTATAATGCCTTTTCGTCCAAGTGCTGTCTTCCGAGCAAACTCGTCGTTTCTGACAAGGCAAATAAAACAGCTTCATGCGGGCTTAAATATCACTGTTTAGTTCGGGAATAAATACATCTTTATAGTCGCATGATAAGATGACCTCCATTTCTTTCGGAGTAGTTTTCATATCCGGCATCTGTTTTGGAAAGAACCGTAATATTTTACTTCACATAAGATTTAGTCACTGCTAAATAATTAGTGATAAAGATATTTTCAGCCTGTAAAATTGTTTCCCAGAACATGACAGTGCCCATGTGCAGTTTATAACGATGTTTCGCAGCGAGTAATTCGTAGCTTGCACTTTAACGTTACTGAACATTAATCGCTGATTATTGTAAACTCTGTCAAGTATGTAAAAGTTCTCTCACACGGTGAAATTTATTGGCATTGCAAAACAAATTAATTACCCTACTAATTTACCTTTATATAATAAAATCACACACATCAGAAATCCCTTATACTTTCCTCGGTTTCAGGAAATCATTTACGGTTAGTGGCGCATGCAGTAATACACTATCACATTCTATGACAGTGGCCGCAAAAAGCATCTCGGCAAATTCAACCCACTCAGCTCTGTACATGTGAACAATCAGCTTTGCTGTGCGGCGAGGTTTCCTGTATAGTGTCGGCGTGATCTCATTTTTGGGGAATACTTGTGTGTGGTTGTCTGGGCCAGAGTTGATGTGCACTCAGCCTAAAGCAACTCGCCATGCAGTGCTCTGCCAGTGCAACATTTAACCTGCTTAATCCTCGAGTCAAGTACGATATAATGAACCAGGCTTTCTCGATTCAATCTAAAGTACTGCAGGTATCTGCTTGGGCTTGACACTAAATTCGCCGGTCTCACTAGCATGAGACACGCGCAAACTGTTTAAAAGAGGATAAGAAAAACAAAGCTGTCATTAGGCAGGCCCAAGTATTAGGCGCGTGAGCGCGGTACAGCCCAAGAAGCGTGCAAAGTAAATCTGGAAGTCTGGTCGTAGCGTGCTTTGTTTTCCTAAAAGCCGCTCTTATTCTGTTCCATTGGCGAAATTCTTGGATCTTTTTCTGCAATATTGCAGAAATACTGCAGAAGACACGTTTTCATCGCCAACAAACCCGCCGTAAACTCGGAAGCAGACCTACCCAGCCTGTGTTTCTGGAAGCGCCGTCAGCTGCCGATCCACACTACCGGAGTGATGATGGCGCCACCTCTAGGTCGATCTCGCGGCGAATAAGCGAGGTTCGACGTATATGAGGGAGCAATTGAGCCAGAAGGATTGCTTTCACGGTCCTTGAGAAATTATTGCTTAATTTCATGCAATGGATTTCGATATTTTGCTTTCGAAATTTGTCAAGCTTTTCAAATTGCGCGTGAACATTCCATTGTGCACCATTCAGGGGATCGAAATCTGACGCGTCCTACAAGTGACCTATAGTATAATGCCAAAAAACATATATGCCTAATATTATACCTTATTAAATATGAAAATATGAAAAAATAGGCATATTGTTATCAGAACTGTAAATATTTATATGACAAAGAGGAAAAGAAGTAAAATGGCAGTATAGTTAGAATAGTTTAAGTTAGACGCACACCTTCTGTCTAAAAATTGATAAATTATGCTATAATTTGAAGAACACTGAAAAGTGGGTTTGTTCAGGAATTGCAGTTATTTAGTAACCTTGTTTAAAGATTAGGTGAATTCGAATGCTCCGTATTAGGAGCTTGAGATATATCCTAATATCTTTCTTTTGGAGATATGAAGGCGCAATACTGTGGGACTGTTTGGTGTACATCTACGCTGAATTGGGGCAAGATCGCAACATTTTCCATCCCGCGTTTTTTACTATACTATGTCTTTTTTTCCTCTAAAGAAAAGCCCAGTATTAGTTTTTTGCCAAGGTAATTTGGACCATTCTCGAGGTAAGGGCCCCCCACTACAACCAAGCACAGATAAATTCGCAGTTTGAAACAAGGTATTAGAACGTATGCTCTGAGAATATATTCGTTAGAATGCGGGAGACACTCGCTACGCTACCTGCCTACGTGCTGCACAGGAATATGCTGAACTTCGCACAGACACATTTCTCCTTTTGCCCTCCGCTGTGGTGTAGTGGTTAGGGTGCTTGACTACTGTACCCAAGGTTGCGGGATCGAATACCGGTAGCGGCGGCTGGTTTTCGATGAAGGCGAAAAGCCAGGCGCCCATTGCTGTGCAATATCATTTCACAATAGCGTCTCTCATAACCAGAGTCGCTTTGGGATATTAAAACCCACAAAACAAAAAACCAAACATTTCTCCTTTCATGAAACACATGCCTAAGTTCATTCTCGACTTGAATTGCAGTCAACGCTTAGACGTGTGCCGCAGTGCACAAGTGAATCAAGACATTCCGATGATCCGCTTTGCAGTAGCTGCAATTTATTATTAGGTCGAAAGCCATACTTCCCTCCCAGTAGGTGAGAGCTTTGAATGAGTATCACCATTCTAGCATTATATCCTTACAAACTTACGAATCAACTGTTTTTTGAAAGCCGCAAACTATGTAATTTGCTCTGTTTTGCTATCATTTAGTACATTACCTAGTTTGCAAAGAAGCTTATGTTGCGAAAATTACCAGATATTTTCATAAATCCAAATATATTTCACGAGTCCTTCATGTAGATACGTAGGTTGCTCTAGAAGATTATGGTGCAGTCTTTGATAACAGAGACTTGTCAGTGTTGTAGTCACGGTTGCCTCCGCATTAGTGGCAACCAAATGTTTTTCGTTGCATCGTTTTCACTTCTCATTGAAAGCTCCGCGTCGAACATAGATACGGTGACGTCATTCCGAATAAACAAGGACAGTATGTTTGGGGTAAAATGTCAAGCAACACGTGCTGGTAATTAGAGTTGACCCTCGTTGTTTAACGATAGTGTATTTGCTGTTATGTAATTTTAAGTTATTATTAAGGGCAGTACTTGACCACTGCAACAGTGCAAATTTTAGAAGCCGAAATTGTAATTGCAGCCAGTTATTATCTGTAATGCTGACAACACTGACCAGAAAGAATATACGGCTTGAGCTCATTACCGGCGCTACAAAGCATTTATTTATAGGGAGCGCCATGTCTGTTCTAAACAGCCTTAACCGAAGCACGCGCAGGCACAAGACGTTCACTGTAGAAATGTCTTCTATGGCACCTAACTGTATGAGCTTGGCCTTTTGCTAGGCCCGGATGTGCATTCTGGAGACTACAAGTTATTATATGCAGTAGAATGTTGCGCCAGATGCTCTTCAGACATGATGAAACACGCAGCTGAATAGACGCCACCTCATTGGAGAAATATGGGGTGGGCAATTCATAGTCCGCAAATGAATATTCGTTCTTCACTATCCCCTAGTGAGCACAGGCAATTTAACTACGTTTATCTAATTCTCAGCATCAGCAGTAGTGGCATGCCTTTTTAGACCGCGTCGGCTTCACGAGTATCCGTCAATTTTGCTGCAACCGGAAACCGAATTTAACAAGCGCAACAAGTTAGTGTCTCTGCGTTTCATTGCTGCGCTTACATCGATCGCGAGAGCGACGGGGAATGGTTTTGATGAGAAATATTGTTTCATGCGGTTTATTCAAAACTTCGGTCGACCAGACGAAGTTAAGCACGGGATGAGAGGTGCGGTTAGTGCTGACACACAAAGGTATGAGGGGGTATGACATTACGATGCAGAACATCGGTTATTGAACACGTTACATGTGTGCCGTCAGGAAGTGAGGGAACGGTGCCAAAGGAATATAGTGGGTGGCAGCTAGGGGTGGCAGAACAACAAATTTGAGGCATCGCAGACGGAGTTTTATATCGGTGTTTTCTGAGCAGGAAGGTAGGTCTAAGCGACAATGGCCAGTTGAGTAATAAATCAGGGCAGCATGGGTAATTAAAATGTCGAAGCCTGGAATTACAATGTGAGGGCAGGGGTCGATGATAGTATATAGCACAGCAATAGTGGAACCGCAAATGGTCACTTGTGCAGTGCAAAGTCCCCTGAACACAGCGACACTTCCATTGGCGACGCGAACGGCTAACGAAGTTGTGGGTGTGACCACCTTCTTGAGATCACCCCGAAATGGGGAGATGAGGACAGAAATCTGGCCACCAGTGTCAATGAGGCCCTAATAGTGACACCGTCCACACAGATAATGAAATGTTTGCGGTGATGAGCAAGGATCAGCAGGTTATTTTCATGCCGGGTTGTCAATGCCACGTTATCCTTGGGGGCTGCATTGGTTACTTCTCTTTCAGACAGAGAAACAGTTGGACGGTGAACCGCAAGGTTGGCGTGCTGTGTGCGCGGCGGGTCTAGCAAACGGGGAACGGCTAGAGGAGCTTGGGGCTATAGAGTTAAAGTCACAGCACGCCCTGACTCGTTCAGTTTGGGTGAAGGCCGAAATCTTCGCTGTAATCAGGAGAGTAGCGAGCTCGAGGTGGCGGTACCCAACTGCTGTGGAAAGCACAAAAAATGTGACTGACACAGAAGTAGACAAACCAAATTGGGTAGTCACTTTAGGCGTGCCACAGTGCCAGGTGACGGTAGTGGTCAGGAACGACGCCCTAAGAGCCAAAGCAGCTACGACAGGAGCGTCAGTTTTAGCGAGGGCTGTGCGGAAGGCTTGGCGGAGTTGAATCTGTGTTCCCGTAGTGGGCCACATTCGTGAACACTTGGCGAACGACGGCTTGGATTAGGGCCATAGTAAGATCTGCCGGCTGAGGATTGAACGTACTGGTTTAATAGCTTCTAACCCTCTACAAACTCGACAAACTCTTGGTCAAGTTGGACGGCTGACACGGCTGCTGCAGCAATGGCATACCCTCTCAGCAGGATGCAGCATCTGTGCCCTGTGACAATATGTCCTGATTTAATGTTTTGTATTAGGTCGAGCATTGATAAAAATAATTAGCTTTCGATCTGAACATACGCCGATATGTGTTGATTTGCGTCACTGAATACCCACATCAAAATAAACTCACGACTCTGTTCCCACACCGATACTGTCAAAACTACATCATTGCTATAGAATAGAAGACAGGAAGGTTTACATGACAGCCATTGCCCCGCCCCTCTTCCACCCGATCATGAAAATCTTTAAAGGTGTGGATTTTTCTGCATTAATTACCATAAATATTGCTCAATAATTTTCGATAATGCAGCAGAATGAGTACTTAAGATGAAAACGCCACCTCATAATGAGCATTTATTTGCTACAGCATTAACACTTGGACGACAATACAAACTCTAGACAGCGACTCCACAAACAATGATTCCGGAAATGAAGGTAATGTCCACAATATCCTTGCACTCTTTTCAAAAAACTCGCTTATACTCTTCAGAAAACCTAACTGCCACATCATACAGTATTTATTTCAGGCGAGCGGCGCTTTCCTTTTAAAACTTCAGTTTGAAAAACGTTTGAAACCTACATATGCAAAAACAAATATAAGCATTGAACGTCCGCAACAGCAAACAGTATATATGGGCAACGTTATAATGAAACACTATCATGATGAGGAACACAGCACTGAACAAGTGCCTGCACAGATAAGTGCTGTGCAACATATCACGTGTTAAATACACAGCTTTAAATCATGACATTTCCATGAAGTTTTTATTAAGAGCACAGCATTGCACATTTGCCCAAACTAATCGGTAAATTTCAAGTCTCCCCAACACCAAGTATGATCTGTGTTGCATGTTTTTAAACGGTTGTTCGTAGTGAACAGAGCACCGCTGCTTACACTTCTAATCACGTTCCAGAAGTATACGATGAAACGTTTGTCGTGATTATCAAAAAACACCACACTGCACAGCTGCTGAAGCAATCCATCGCGTGTCACCTGTATAGGTGTGGAACATTAGTGGTGAAAGTTTTGTCATAAACAACACACACGGCAGAACTGCTGTACAATTGTGGATATGATCAACAAAGCGCGGAACAGCCGCTGATGCACTTCACCACGTGTTAATAATATAGACGTGGAATCTTAATGGTGAAAGTTAACTCCTCAAAGAAAGCTCTGCACAGCTGCTGATACCTCTCGTTACTTGTAACCTCTGCAGTAGTATACTGTTAGGGGAAAGATACCTTCAAGTAGAACACACGTACTGCACAGCCGCTTATGAAATTACCCCATTTCAACACTGTGAACTGTTCAGGTGAACGATAGCTTCGCAGAGAGCACAGCACTGCACAGCTGCTTATACATCTCATCACGTGTGAACAGTATACTTGTAACATGTTAGTAGCGAAACATACCAAAATCGATAACACACCACTGCGGAGCTGCTAATACACTTCATCACCTTTCAACAGTATAGCTGTGGAATCTTAGTGATGACTACCACCTTCTCCGAACAGGCACTTCACAGCTGCTGATACACCTCATTACTTGTCTGGGGGAAAGATAGGTTCCTTGAGAACAAACGTACTGAAGAGCTGTGTACAGAATCATCAAATATCAGCACTATACTTGTGAAATGTTAAAAGAGAATGATACCTTCACAGAGAACCAAGCAGTGTAAATCTCCCTATCGAACCCAATACCTATCAACAGTAGAGTTAAGAAATATTAGCAATGAAAGATCCCTTAACAACACAGCACTTTCAACTTGCCCACATGAATCCGTTCGTTGAAATTCCCAATGGTCTACCTGTACAGATGAGTAATTTCGAGATTAAAGAGACCACCAAAACGAAACTAGTAGTGAATATTTCAGTGAGTAGGCCTGTGAGTCCAGTCCACGAATAAGCGCATTTCAATTTGCCTCAAGTTGCTCTTGCCCTGTGCTATGTTATGTTCAAAGAGATATGTATGAATGAACACATTGAATGCCTTAAAGAATTCAACAAAAAAGGTCGGTTGTACAATTTCAGCATGTCAGCGGTGAAATAAATCTTCGCTACGGACACAGAAAATTATGTAGCATCCATAATTCAATGCATTGCATGTAAGAACATGTACGCTGCTTGCTGATGTAAGATGTTGGTTGAAGCCGTTATGAAAGAGTGAGGATTACAAGCGAAGTCAATGTTTTAAAACCATAAAAGGAATATTGCTCGCCATAAATATGATCTCCTCTCCAAACTAACTTTCTTGTTCGCAAAGGACGTGAATAGAAGTCCGCTATTATTTTCGTTATAAAGATACATTCTTTGTGTTCGCCACTTTGAACTGATTACAATTTTGAAGCGCCGCTTTGTTGAAAATAACGAGAATGCGGAAGCTGCCTATACATCTGATATGGCATATAATCTATATAATCAGTTCAGTAGTGCCAGAACCGCGAACGCTCACCATTTTATGACCTCGAAAATTAAACACTGTTCACACTAGTGGAATTGCCTCAGCGAGCAAGAAAGCAACAAAGTGAAGTTCATCAGTTTATGCAGTTTTGTGGACTTAACTGTGTCCATCATGCACAGAGAAAACGTGGAAACTCAAGCAACGAAAGCCCGTAATATTCTTCCACGATGTTTCCGTAAAGGTTCAGTGAGCAGCACCATAATCAGGAAAGAATAAAAGCTACTTAGTTGACAAAAATCGACGACTAATGTAGTATTCTTCTCCTGAACTGCTCGACATACTCCAATCGAAAAGGCTGCCGCTACCACATATTGAATAAATTAATTCGACATTTTGCGTTATTGCGAAGTATATGCCGAGCATGAACATAGCCTTGAAAGTTTCCACCTCAATTGCTGCAAACATTTCGTTCCTTGTTCTTCGGAAGGCGAAGTTTAGGGGCTGTGTTTAAATTCTCGCATTTGTGCATTTTTCTCTGTGCTGTTGAGAGTACGCAGATGTGCAAATTATTATAATGCGTACTATTTTATCTGAAGGACTAAGTATGTCCCTCTTTCTTACTACCGAAATACCATTGAAAGAAATATTTTCTTCTCCCCTTCATTATGCCTCAGAACTCCCCGTGAGTGTAAATAAAGGTGCCCTCGACGGACGTCCGCCTGGTTTAGCAGAAATGGAATGTCGAGGAAAAACGTGGAGATGCACACTCGGAGCCTCCAGCAACGACGTCAAACACGGGCAACCACCAACAGTGAGTCGAATGCATAATTCTTTTGTTGCCACGTGACATAGGCTGTCGAAATACGGCGGAAGACACTCTGTAACAATGTCCACGATTTCCATTCTGTGCTGACTGCATGGGAGGCCTCGATGCGACGCCTCTTGAAATGGCATGTTCTAAGCCCGACATGTTCGTTTCTTCGAGGAGCGCTTTGTGGTAGAGGTGCTCGCATGGCTCGGAGAGGGTTCTGAATTAGGTATCCACTTACTGGCCTTCATATTTCTTTGTTCAGCTATTCCGATCGAGATCCTCTATGACGCCAGGTACTTGGAGCATATAATTTATTTTTCATGACAACCAGTTATAAATGCTTGTTGAGCTTTGTGGCACGCGATTAATAACAGACTAATGCCCTAGAGCCTCCGGCGTTAAACAGGACTAACTACCAAATCCGGAGAAGTAATTTTATCTAGAGTTTCGGATTTGAGTCCGAGTCTCAGCACAAATTATCGTCCGCACCCTTTTTAGTCGCCGTGGCATCAAACCTCTCCCAAAAGCCACCTCTAAAAGAAACACAATGAATTATACCTGCAGGAGACTGCCAAAACAAGAGAGAAAAGCTGACAGCTCCTCAAGTTGTGTTAAATAAGTTGCTGTGCTGCCATCAACCGGGACCTGATGCAGCTTTGTACATCATCCGCTTCTCACCAGGATGCAGTGCTGTTTCTAGCTATCGGCGCCACAGGTTATTGTGATTTTTGTGGTAGAAAGCTTTCTCAGCATCCCCCTTCCCGATATGAAACAGGCAGTGAAAACATTCCTCGGCTGTTTCAAATTCGAGGCACATTTTCTTCGCATTTTGTTCAAAAGCAGCCTTCAACTTGGCATTTAGGGCAGCAAATGCTTTGGTCGTGTCTCTTGAAATTGTCATAAAGGCTGCAACGTCGAAAACACAAGGCACTAGTTCATTCTTATCCAGTGCGTTTACAAGCTCATCCAAAGTGTCAATGTAGTCCGGCGGAATAGTGACACATAGGTGAGAAATTAGTTCTCCGCATAAGACCGAAGACAAAGGTAATATGGTCATGAGCCAGATAGAGAGGAACGCTTTCTGAAACGACTACGTCAGGTGAATGACTATTCGCCGAGGAATCCTATCTATTGGTACAGAAGCGGAAAGAAATCACGCCAACAGCAACAATTCTGATTTTGCGTCAAGTGAAAGTTGGCCGAATTCGAAGACATACAATAGGTTTTCCTGCCCAAGACTTTTCGCCAGCTCTTGTCACCTGGGTTTCATCACAAAGATTGATGCATGATTACAACAGGTTAGTCAGAGGGCACGTTTACTGGTATATTGGCTGTTTAGTATGGTAAGATAAATTTGAGAGGGAATTGTGTTCATCTATGTAAGCCCAAAGCATGCGTTACAGCATACTTTGCATCCGCTTCCATGCTTACAAGCAGTCGCCAGCGGCAGTATGGAAGATCCCAACTGGCGGAAAGCTTGATCGCTGTATCGGCCACGTCCTCTCCAGTGTACCTGCCATTTCTCACCAGCCAAACAATCTGTTAGCTCAGTACTATCACGTGGTTGGTGGATGCCATAAACAATGGCTATGAGCCAACGCTTGGTATTGTGTCAGTGCCGCTACAAACTTGACCCAGTCGCCTCAGTAAGTAACGTGGCACTTAGTTGTGAGCCTTTAGATTACGTCGTTTTCAAAGCCTCGACAAGACTGGAAATTTAGTGACAAAACATTTAGAGGTGAACACAGATATAACACCACGCCAGGTAAATTGATCCGCAAATGCTACCTGTACATTATTTTTACAAACGAGAAAACTGTTATCTGGTTTAAGCCATTAAGCAATTGCAATCCTCGGGCGCAATACCGGCCTATCATGATCTGAAAACAAGTAGCCTTTCGTAAAGCTCTTGAGCGAGAAGAAATCCGATAACAACTTTACGCGCTAAAGAAAAACTAAATGCATTATGCGCTCTAAATGCCTGTTGCGGGAACAACGCCACTTTAACCAGTGTGTTAGAATTCGCAGTGGGTTCAGTTCGATTCCGTGCTTAATATAAGATGCCCCTTTGTGAAGGCAAAATCTTCCTTCTCTGCATGGTGCCAGGAAGATCACAGCGGTTATAATAGAGCTTTCTTCCTGTTTTATGGGGGCGAAACATTGCTTCTGCCACCGATTACAGAATTACTTAAATATGGGCGTCATTCCCAATTTTCATATTATCAGTATATCTTTATATTTCCGCTTGGGCTGGGGAATACATATATAGGGTAATTACCTTCTTAAGCGTGTTCCTCCTTATGGCGTCCAATTGCTTAATGCCATAAACGTTAATACCATAGTTGTCTCAAATTTTATTTCTAGAGCTGTTTTTCATTATATAGCAGCTCTTTCTTCTGTTCTCAAACACCATATTCACATGATTGTTACGGATCATCTCCGAATTCTGCTACATCCAGAAGGTCATATATTCGAGGCAAAATAGTTGTTCCAGAGTCTGGTTTAACAAACCTGGCCTGCATTTCATACGTTCTGAAATCATGGTAAAAATTTAGGTTAGGAAATAAATTGGTTACGTATATATAAAAACTCCATCACCAGTCAATCAAGAATCCTGTTAAAATAAATCTTTTCTTTTGGCGTATTGAATACCACAAATATTTACGTGGTAAAAAACTGATAACACCTTTGGGAGCGCGGCTGCAGAGAAATAAGAGTAATATTTCAATACATCGAATATTTTGTTTTCAAAGAAAATCAACATATCAATCCAACACAAGTAAAACCTTTCTAATAGTTATTTTATACATGGCTGGGCCAAACAAAATCATAGACGAGGATGTGTGAAGATGGAATACGCGCGTAACAAGTTTTTATAAGGTAGGCCAAAGTTCTTAACAAAGAACAAACATTTTTAGGAGGGTTATGTAATTTCACAGACCAAGAAACAAAATACTTGAGGAAGGAATATATGCACGAGAGAGGGCACCGTACAATGAAAGGGAAACTACTTCCGAAAGTGCTGTTTGATACTGTAGAAAAAAAAAAGCAGTTTGCCTAAAGCAAAATACTACTCAGTGGATGCCTATATCTCAAAACAATATGCTGTAGGGGGTATTTTCACCATGTACAGGATTTTATTTTGTATCATGGTAAAGACATCCGGCTGCAGTATTTGGTAGGTGGTTTCAAAAGGCAAATATTACCTTCAAAATAAAATGTAATGAAGAAATGATTATTTAAAATATAAGTAAAAATATTTCAGCTCTAGATTTCGAGGCAAAGTATTGTGTAACAAATTTCGACAAGGTTGATAATTAAAGGCAACCTGAAAAGCGTATGTTGTGCAATTATAGCCATTGTCATGTAAGTAAAATATAAAATGCGCTTTCTTAATTTAGTCACTTGGCAATGAGCTCGAAGTTAACAAAACTTCAAAATATCATTTTAAAACGTATGTAGATGGTTTTGACGCAATGTAGCTCCATTATATACGGTCCTTGCGTGTAATTTTACACGAAATCATATTTATTTTCAACCAATAAATACATGTGGATATTCACAGTCCACCACTTTTCACTGGCACTTCTGTCAAAAAAGTAGATTTTGTATATTTGTCATCCTGGGTAATGATTTTACTTGCTTCTTATTATACATTGCTGCTTACGTAGATGGAGAATATTTCCATAATAAATCATTATATTTTCTTCGCGATCGATTGACCAGATGAGATAAAAGGCGCATACAATTTGAGCTATGCATAAGCACCAGAAATGTGTTTGACTTAGGAAACCACACCCAACGTTTTATTTACTTTTAAACATAGTGCTGTAACGGGAGCTCAGGAGTATACATGTACTGAATGGTAACTAGGAAACGGTAACCACTCCTATACTTATCAAAACTCTAACACACTGAATTTTAAAAGCAGAGGAGTGATCGTGCTATTCTATACGAAGGCCGAGTCCAGGCGCGTGGACAATTTACCAGGGTTATTTCAGGGTGCGGTGGAATATCAAGGATGAAAGGGGAAGGCAGCAGCACATACCTGTAAATGTGTTTACGTTGCAACGAAGTTAATCGACCAACTTGAAGATGGTACCTGGGATTTTCTGAAAGGGATGAAACTCGATCTCAGAAAACACCGTTCGTCGGAGAGAGAGGTTATCTGTAAAATGATGAAAAAATATTGACAGGAAATACAATCCTCATCTAAGCAATTTGAATGTAATTACTGAAATAAAAGACTTTAACGCGTACTTCTTTTGAAGGCTTCCAAAGATGGCTCTGTAAAGTTGCCCAAAACATCAATGTTTAATTAATTGGCGAATATCTGCGAATATATAAATAGGTTGGAAAATTTAGCCTTCGAAAATATGAACATTAAGCGCTGATGTTTTGGTTACGGGGTATTTCGCTTACTGGAATCGGAAAAGCACCCTCGCCGCGGTTGTACAGTACTAAGACGCCCGACTACTGTTCCGGAGTTCACGGGTTCGATCCCGACAGCCGGCGGCTACGTTTCGATGGAGGAGATACGGAGAGACGTCTTTGGGCTATGCGATGCCAGGCACGTTAAAGATCCCCAAGGGGTCGAAATTATTCCGTAGTCCTCCATTATGGCTCCTCTTTTTCTCTCCTCCTTCTCTCTCCTCTCTACTATGGCTCCTCTTTCACTCCCACCTTCCTCCCTTCCCGGTGTCTACAAAAACAAGGGTGACAGATACTCCGCCTTTTCTTTCCTCTGAACCAATTATATATAGAATCGAAAACCCAAATTAGTTCTTCTTGCGGGACGTCGCGCTGGCGTCAGCTCTGGTGTGTAGGTACAGGCCCCGTATGAGAGCAAATTTAAAACAAAAAAATTCATTTACTCAAAAAAGGACAGCAAAATATACTTGGCAATATACCTCTATCTCAACGCAAAACACTGAACAAAGGTATTGGCACTAACCACTTAGCCCGATTGCTTCCAGACCTAGACTGTTCATTCAGTTAGCCCGGGGTTCTTGAAAGGGCAAGAGAAAAAGTATGAAAAAACATGTTTGCCTTTGAATATTATGAAATTCGTGAAGGTTTCGAAGGCAGGGAAGATATTCTCCAAATTTGTGGCATGTTTTGACCTTCATTTTCGCTCTTCGTTCGATGTATCGACATCCACACAGCCGTTCTACACGAGCTGGATGTCTGGCGGCACTGTTCCATTATATATCTCCCACATGTATACTGGCTGGCTATGCCACGTAGCCTCTTTTAGAAACACTAGCTCTCCATCTGTTGTATGTTATAGTGCACGAAAAATAAGCAGGGGTCTTTTACCTGCATTGAAGTCTACCTTCATAGGAGAAGTTTTTGAAATCGCCGAATGCAATAATATCGATGTCACAAATCTAATACGAATGAGAGCGCAAGATTTATTTTTGTTGACATTACATCACCTTTTAAGAGTATATGTCTTGAATAAGGAATAGCCTTAATGATAAAACTTGTAAACCATTGACAGAAGGTTGCTTGCATATTAAATAACGAGCATTTCAGAGATCAATATCTCCATTTAAAACAAACATTGCTGGAGGCTTTGTTAAACTCAGTCAAAAGCATACAACGCTTCTCAACCATGAGGCTTCAAGAGCTTCAGAAGAAATTAGATAAAGGGAAATATACTCACCCACTTTATTTTCAAGGTCGTTTTCATTTGATAAAATTCGCAGCAAAGATTTCCCGCATTAGAATGACGAGCAAAAAAAATCTGAGGCTTACAATGTTAGTCCACCGAAGAGGGAAACGCATGCTTCAAAAGTTCTTTGGCGACAGCGAACATGCTGTCGACACCGCTTGGGCTTCAGAGTATCCACGGCTGTAGCAACTGGTAGTTCTTTTGACGCTCTTTCAGACAAGCATTTAAATTCCTTAAGCAATCAAGTTTTTGAAACAGTAGAGTATGTGCCTAGATCTGCCTAAATAATGCAGCCCACAATGATGATACATGTTTTTCGTTGGAGGGAACAAAGCGAAATATAATTTTACAATAAAATATTTTCATGCGCAGCCTTCCTGAATGGAATTCAAACTACCGGTTTTCTTAAGACGATAGAGGAGGCCGGCGTCGCCTCCTTCATAGTGGCTTGGTTATCGCACTTTTTAGAAAGTTACTTTTTTTGCAGGATAATTGCATGCAAGTGTTCTGTAATTAGATTGCTTGTGCTACTATTGTGTACAGAGCACTGAGCACTCGGTGCATGTCTGGATTCTTGTTTTTAATCGTAGCTTTCCCCATGGTAGTGACACCGCTTGAGAACATTCCTCGGCTGCTGCGGCTTCTTTGACACATGTTCGCCGCCTTGAGAGAAAACTAAAATGAACCATCGGCAATCTAAACGTGGGGTTGGCCTAGTAATATGACAATATGCAGATACTCTGACGAGGTGTTTGCGAAAGATATGTGGTACATTCAGTCATGCCGACTTGAGGTGAGCTGACAGCATAACGTTTTCGTGGCATTGAATTAGCGAGATCACAGAATTGTGAAGGGAGCCGTCCACTTTAGGAATGTTTAAGAGGCCTGTTCTTTACATTCCGCTATTTTATGGGCGAAGCTTTGACGTCAGGTTATTTCGCTGATGTTCTAAAAAGAAACTAAGCAAAAGTGTGCGCCAAGGTGGCCAAGCGCGCCCAAGGCATGCCAAGGCTCCAAGATAGCCAGTTACAACTTCCAAGGTTCGGTTTGAAGGCGCAGCTCAACACAACCGCGAAACCCAAGTTAACCATGTGTGGCTGGTAGCACGGCTCACATACGGTGCGAATACGGTGTCTCTGAAGGCACCAGCCCACGATGAAAACTACAGCTATAGAGGCCGTGCAGTAATATGTTTATTTTTGCTCTCAGAACGTTTGGTGCATGGGCTAGGCGGAGAATACTTATGCAAATTTTTTCGGTGCATCCTTCCCGTTTACACTGCTTTGCAGTCTTCTCAGCACTTAAATATTGGGCCTTCACGACTTCGTAAATGACAGGTGACAGATTGGCCGCTTCACAGTTGTGTTGTTGTTGTAGCTGTAGGAAGAAGAAAAAGAAAATGCACGGTTCTGCTACTGGCTCTGTAGCTGAGCCACCTCCGCCGCCTCGTGCGGGCAGAAGAGAAAATAGAGAAGAAAGAAAAAGAAGAGGGAGAGAAAGACGCGCGCCGCAACAACAGCCGTCGTCAACCACCGAAGCAGCAGCGGGCGCAGTGACGGCCCACAACAGATAGACATTCGGTGGCAGGCAAGCCCCCGCTGCTAGCGGCGGTGACCTGCCTGCCCAGCCCCATCAGGGAGGATCATTGATTTTTACAGCCTACTAATGAAACTACCCAACGCACGCAACAAGCATTATAAATGTATACGTCAAAAAGAAAAACATGAATTTCGGTTACCGTGTGTTTCAACGTTGGTAGCAAACGCTTATTGCAATGCGCAGGTACTAATTGTCGGGGCTTTCTACATATTTTCGGGTAAGTTAGTGAACCATAAATATAATACTTCTGCTAATGTGAGGATTCCACAGCTATGTGAACTGCATGAAGAAAGTGAAACTATCAATAGCTTGCACTGACAACTCACCAGGCACCCAGTGGTGAAATAAAATTGGAGCAAAATATCTAATCTGCATTCACCACATTCATCGTGAAGGTATTGCAGACACTAAGCATACTTCACCATCATAGCACTTCTGATATCATATCCAAGCCATCTGTATAAAGCTGCTTAGCTTGTCACATGAACATTTCAGCAGATGACTTTTCAATGGTCATATGACTGACCAAATTCTCATAAAAAAAACTTTATGACCAAATCAGCCCTTTTCTCAGAGTTCACTGCATGGGAGTGAGTTCGTCGAATGCTAGTGTTTCAGAAAAAGGGGTCATCAAACTGTAACCTGAGTTGAGTTGCAAACAACGAAATTTCAGAGAGCGGTGAGGGGCACACTTTGTGGCATTACGAAGGTCATTTACTAATGCTAACAGTAGGCAGCCTTGGTTTGATGATAGGGTTCAACTAGCCAAAGAAATTTAGACAATGAGGGCCAGCAATAGTAGGTAGCTCTGGATAATTTTGACTATCTACAGTTCTTCAATGTGCACTGACACTGTACAGCACATGGGGATTTAGCGTTTTGCTACCACCGAAATGTAACCACCCCGGTTCGGACCAAGCCCGCGTCACCCACCTCACTAGTCAAATGCCCTAAACACTGAAACCACCACAGGAGGGTGTAGGCAGCCTTGAAGAGGGTTACATTTGCAAGCATGTATTATACAAGCTGGGTATGGCCAAGCTGCGGCTAATAAGTAGCACGAGGCTCCTTGCAAAGTGCAGATAACGACAGCTTGACACCTGTCCACCACTCACCATTTGCAGTATTTCTGCCTCTACAGCCAGCTTCTCTGTTCTTTCTCCTTTAGGTTCCAAACTACCTATTGTTTAGAATTTTTTTGAACAATGAAGCAATGTGCCACCCTTATGGACACACATCTAACAGAGCTGCTCACGACTGCAACCATGCTCATTCGAGAATTTCAATATGCTTGCTTTACAAATGGGGCAGTAGAGGCCTATTAACAGTCGTGGCATGAGTTCTTCACGGTTACCACCAGCTTTGTTAAAAAAAAGTCATTCTTATCATTTACTTTGCTCTTTGTATAATGTTGCCTTTTTAGTCAAGAGTTCTCATTAAAGGTATGGCAGCAGTTGCTGTAGGCCCATAGCTAAAGAGCTGTCTGACATATGCCCGCATTGTACTAGCTGGCTCGTACATGGAACTGAGCATTAGCAACCTTCGCGGTGATGCAAAGAGATGTTTGCCCATGCTAACATTTCGGCATTTCCATAATGGCGCAGATCAGTGTCTTCACTCCTACTTGTGCTATGAGCATTCCTGTCACTAGCACATATTGAAAGTAAAAGGGATTACAGCAGGCAATGCGACATATGCCAGCAGGGACACGTTCATCTGCTTTTCCTCTGCACATACAGTGAATTACAATCCCAGAACTGAAGTGGTCTGCCTGCTTCGCAAAAGAGCACCTGCATCCAGTACAGATTGCGTCCCGGCTGCGTTTGGAACTCATGCCAACGCACGTAGGTGGTGCCCATGGACTGACAGAAGAATTGCCTGTTATTCTCTGTGCTATCCCGTGCATTGTCTACACGTGCCAGCTGTTTTTACACCTGTAATAGGTCTGCATTTCTCCAGCTGCTTCTTGGGATGGCATTGACATCAACAGTTTACGCCATTCTTTTGTAAAGCCGAGTGCGGGCAAGTAGGGTAAAATTTATTTGGCACTATTCTCAAATAAAAGGAAGTCGCAGTTCACCATTTTCACTGTTTCAGAGTTCAGGAATGGCTTTAAGATCATGAATAGCACATAAAGATGGTTTCCGCACAAAGTCTTCTAGTCACACTCCGAGCTGAGGTCTTTAAAAAAGATTATTGCATAATACTGCTGCTCTTAGACTTGCTGTCCTCAAGAGTAAGCACTAGTTCATGACTGCAATTTGCATTCATAGCAGCGGCAAGTAATGATCATCTATTATGGAGCACAGAGGGCACAGTCAGCACAGCAGAGCATGCTACTGAAAATGGAAGGTGCAGCTGAACAAATACTCAAGCAAACTTCTAGCTGGCTCTGTTGATTTCGGCAGAGCAATTCACTGCTCCAGGGACCGATCTTGGCTCAGCAGTCGCTCCCCATCTTCATTGGGAAGGTGGGACCTGTTCCGGATCTGCATTTGGAATACAGTTACTCCAAAAAGAGCAGAAAACAATGTTCTGTAAGTCACCAAACCCTGTGATTGGAATTGACCATTAGTAAAGTCTTGTCATCTGTCACCTCGATCGGCTCATAATTTAAGTAGCATTATAAAAGTCTGCGATTCTGCAGCAACATCTGATATCACACCAAGAATTCAGTGCCTATAGCAGGCACAACGCGCATCTAACTCTTCCTTACCTACTAAGGGAGCAAACAGTATTTCTGTCATCGAACCTTCTTTTAAACACTATTTCACGGCAATGGCAAAAGGCATTTCGAGTCAACTAGAGGTATAACCAAGTACAGTGGCGATGAACGAGCCCCTGAGCCTGCCAAGTGCCAAGGCGTAAATGCGCTTCACTGCAATGTACGAGTAAACATGCGGAAGGCTGGAAGCTTAAACAATCTGTTTCCAGTAAACAGTGACGTTTGGGTGGTTAGGTTGGAATACCAAGCAAGCACTCTGCCCGTAGCTTCATCTACTAGATTTTCTCTCAATGGTATAACCAGCAAACAATGTCCTGAACTTAAGCCAAGAGTACAAACACAGCATGTTTTGAATATTCTGAAGACTTCGATAATCACATTGACTTTTTAATCATGCCAGTCACCTCAACATCCAATCAAAGCAATATATGTGGCAGCTTATGGAACCTTCGCACATACAAGACACACCAAGAAATGCAAGCCGATCATTCTAAAGGCAGCCTATCATCAGCATATTGTTCATGGCCTTCAAAGTGCCACCAAGTTTGCTCCCTCACCACCCTATCAACATGTACCCCGCCGGGGTGGCGCAGTGGTTACGGCGCTCGACTACTGCGTCCAAGGACGCGGGATCGAATCCCGGCCTCGGCGGCCGCTTTTCGGTGGAGGCGAAAAGCAAGGCGTCCGTGTGCTGTGCGATGTCAGTGAACGTTAAAGAACCCCAGGTGGTCGAAATTTCCGGAGTCCTTCACTACGGCGTCTCTCATAGTCTGAGTCGCTTTGAGACGTTAAACCCCACAAACCAACCAACCCTATGAGCATGCAGTGTTTGCACCCCAGCTCGGGTTACGCAAAATGTGGCAGCTCCTTAAATGAATAGGAGCAGTGCACCAAGAAAGACAAAAGTTCGTCTCTAGCTCCCATTACGTCAACTGAAGAATGTGCAAAGTCGGACCAGAAATATGTATTTCTGAAAATATTGTTACGAAGCGGCAAGCCGATGAAGACAGGAGACAGAACATGACCGATGACGATGGTAGATGACGTTTAATGAATTTTCGCGGGCCTAGCTCGAGCGCTCCTGCCCGCGCGACTGCCTGCTTCTTCTTCCTTGACGTCCGTAGCATGACCCGGAGCCACCGAGCGATCGTCCCGATCGTGGACGAGGAAGTTTAGCGATGTTAATGATTTTATGGCATGATGATGGGCGCGTCTGGATGCTTGAAGAAGAAGAGGAAGAAGGAAGAATAGAACAGCTTGCCGGTACGATGTCTGATGCGTGGGTGATCCGCCTCCCTTGGAGCTGTCAACCATCCGTCACCAGAGTCCATGGGACCGATGGCTCGAGGTCACGTCGGGCAGCTTTGGCGGGGGTTGCGTGTTCGTGTCCGTCGGTTCCTTCGGGTCTTTCGGGTCTTTCGGGTCCTTTATCTCGGTTCTGATCGGTATGTCTGTTCTCCTTGTCTTCAGGTCCGGGCTGGGGGCTAGGCGGTGGTAGTTGTTCAGGTCTGGGCTTGAAGGGCTGTGGCGAAGCTTCTCGGCCATGTCCCTGGGCCCTCGGTGATGGTACCGGCTTGAAGATGGCGTCGATGCTCCAAGGCGAGGATGGGGATGCCGTACGCCGCACCTCCAACCAAATGTTACGAAGCGGCAAGCCGATGAAGACAGGAGACAGAACATGACCGATGACGATGGTAGATGACGTTTAATGAATGTTCGCGGGCCTAGCGCGAGCGCTCCTGCCCGCGCCACTGACCGCTTATTCTTCCTTGTCGTCCGTAGCAATATGTATTCTGTATAGAAATATGAGTGATATCTAGGAATCTAGGAAGATAGTGGTACCAGTGCAGTAAGCAGTCTGCCCCTTGTGCATCATGAAAGGCCAATGCTCTCGAACTTCCAAACCTTTTATCATGCCAAAACATGCTCACCCGATCAATTATGAATTGTGAAAGGCTACGCACTCTAAAGTGGAAACACTTCCTTGCAAAAAAGTAAAAAGAAGCCAAATGCAGAATGTGATGTGACTGTTCAAACAATGTCTGGAAGTGCATGTGGCAACCAAGCAATTCATAAATGTGATAGCCATTCATAATCTATATCCAGACACAACACTAATTTCATGTCAACATCTACAGTTGCTTCTACAAAACATGCATAAATTTAAACAAAAACACCACAACTGAATGATACTTTAAGAAGCAAAAGCTTGTTTTGCTTGGAATTCTGCATGCACTCTTCATTTTGAAACCTACATGAATTTCATATTCCCACATCTGTGATGAATCAGTGGTATACTGAGTATGGAAAAACTGCACACATTTTTTTTTCACATTTCATATCAGAGAAGATGCCCATGGGGCATCTCAGCCCTAAGTCAGATTTTTTTGCGATTCATTTGTAAATAATTAAACAAGAAAATCAATACTATTGATACTGTAGAATGCATATCTACCTTTACACCTTACTAGCATTTCTGAACTGAAGGTCTGAGTTTGGTGTCTGTCATTTATATGCGCTTAGTAGTTTTTGGGGATTACTTCAGTCACGACAAAGTATGAAAAAGGAAATGTCAAGTCAATACAGGTGAAAAAATTCAAAACAGCTCAAACCTTTTTTTTCCCTTGTACTACCCAAGACTCGACAATGGAGCCTAAGTACGGTTGCTGCTGAATCATACTGCCGTCGCATGTTCGCCTGCTCCATATCTCATAATCCGCAATATTTATGGAACATATGAATAATAATCTAGCCCGGTTGTAACGCAGGTAGATTTTACAGCTTATTCAATCCATGTAGTTGCAACTGCACAAGCGCCGGATTTTCAACTGCAGCGCAACATAAGGCCCGGGTCGAGGCACTTGGAACTGGCCCATTCGAAATTCTTGGCGAAGGCTGAATTGCAGTAGGCGCCAGCATCGTGCACCCCGCAATGGTCTTACGAGTCATGATTTGTACGGCATATTCTACTCTGAGCGTGCAGCCCCTGGCACTAACTGTCTCTTTTCCTAGACACTGCAAACGCATTCACCCTTCCCTCGTCAAAAGCAAATTACCGTATGTTATGTCATGCGCATCTTGATGTTTAAGAACTAGCGCTGTGTATTCATAGACTACCACTATGAAAAGCGTTGTGGATGGAGATGACATTGACCCCATAGAATTCGAGAACGGTGAGTGGGAGACCGTTCTCACCATGCACGACCGCATGATGAAGAAAGACGCGAAACCCGCGTCGAGCTCCGTGAACGGCGGCGAGCACGGCGCCGGCGAGAAGAAATCAGCCATTCAGAAAAGCAGGCAAGATCCCAACATCCGCAAGAGGGCACCAATGCCGAAGCTCCCGAAGAGCGACTATAAAATAATCTTCAGGCAAAGAGGCTGGAATTTAAATGACTATGTGCCACGTCGCCTACTGCAGGCAATGTGCGCGTCTGCAAACCTACCATATGTAAACGTCCTGGACGAAGATATTGCAAGGATAAATTCCGGCAACAACACGTACACGATCAGCACGCCCAATCGTCAAAGAGCGCGCACTTATGTGAACATCAAATCCATATTTATATACCAGAAGACCCTCGACATGGCGCCCTACATCGCGGCACCCGACGACGCTATTAAGGGCGTCGTATACAACGCCTACGACATCGGAACTCCGGAGGAAGTCCGCCAAGGCTTTATAACGCGGAACCCGAACATCGCCGTACTCAACGCAAGGAGAATCGGCAAGTCCAGATCTATCTTGATCACCTTTGGAGAGGAAAGGCTCCCAAGACACGTTTTCTACTGGGGATCAGTGTTCACCGTCTACTCGTACCGAGAGCGGGTAGAGACATGTTACAACTGTAGGAAGACGGGGCACAGGACGGATGTGTGCTACAAGCCACGGCTAGAGCGTTGCCGCAGATGCGGCGAAAACCACCCGGAGTAAACGGATGGAGAACTACCGACGTGTAAGCCCGAATGCCTTGTATGCGGGGGGATGCACAACACCGGCAGTAAGAATTGCAAGTATAGGCTGCTCAAGACACGGCCCCACAAACCCAAGAACGACCTAGGGCAACATGACTCTGCACACCAGCCATGATCCCGGGTCAACGACAACCACAAAGGCTACCGGGGGAGAAGTAGGTCGAACTCCTTTCCCCCACTGCCGAGGACACGAGACGGAGTCGTCGGCTCAGGTCCTGACTAAGTCAAAGGAAGGAGTCCAAGCAAGAAGGAGACACAAGCAAAAGGGTGAGCTGGCCAGTTAAGACCTCCCCCTGGGAAACGGCTCGAGAGAAGGAACTGGTAGAACAACTCGCTAATAGGGACGGAGAGCTTGAAACCATAAAGAAGGAGTGGGCAGAAATGAGGAAACTTATTACTGATAAGACGAAAATGTAGAGGGTACTCGACAAGTCACCTATTCAGAATTGACAAAGCAGTAGTCAATCGTCTTCATGTAATACTAACGAAATCTTACATAACGAAAAATCAATCGAGACGGTCACCCGAGTTTCCGCGAAAAGACCTCTACCCAGAGAGACAACCACAGAAGACAGCAAGCCCAAAAAGGTGGCAGAAAATTCGAATGAGGAAGCATCAACCCAGATTTACAGCAAGCTTATATTGGACATGAATGTACTCATGGAGCGGGAAGGAGGCCAAGATGCCAGAATAGATGCAGTTTCGGCTAGAGTTGACAAACTAACCGAGCAGGTACATAATCTTACGGCGGAATTCGTCATGGTCAGAGAACAAATAATGACTTGCTTCAAGCAAATTATGGAACGACTAACGACCATAGAAGCAAGGCTTCCCCCGGTTGCCGGCAACGCCCTCCCTCAGCTGCCACCGCAGCAACAGTCCTAGGACATCATGGCCCCTCACCACCAAATTAAAATATGGCAGTGGAACTGCACAGGTTTTCACTCTAAGAGAGGGAACCTGCAGGCACACATTCAAAAAATTGAAAACACACCCGATGTAATCACGCTCTAAGAGGCAAGCGGCCCAGTAAATGTAACCGGCTACGCCGCGTATACCCCGCTAGAATGACAAAGGGGCCATAAACCTAGGTCGTCCACGGCTACGTTAGTACAGAGAAATTTGACAGCAATACAACACGAACTCGAAAACACGAGTGAAAACTATGTAATGATTGAACTAATCCCAAACACAAAGGGAGACAACAGTCTCTTTATTCTGAATACGTACAACTCGCCCAAAAGCCGAGGGGCAGGGCTTGCAGATCTTTTACGGAAAGCCATAAGACTAGCTGACAGGAAAGGGCTAATAATCACTGGAGACTTCAATGCCCCACATCCGGCTTGGGGATATAGGATGACCTCCCCCAAAGGAAACAAACTATGGATGGAAATTCAACACTTAGGACTAACAATACTAAACAACCCACAGGACCCCACAAGGATAGGCAACAGCATCAGTGTAGACACGTCCCCAGACTTGATGCTGGGCAGAGACCTTGAGGGCGAGAAGTGGTAAAACACAGGCCACACCTTAGGTAGTGATCACTATATTATAGAGATTGAAATACATGCCCGAGCGCTGAAGGGGATGCTGCACAAAAAGAAGCTGACAGATTGGGATACTCTTAGAAAAGTCAGGGATAGAACCGCTCCGAGGGAGATCGCGAATCTAAATCAATGGGTTGAACGACTGAAAAGTGATGTAAACACACACACACTAAAGAGATCCCAACCGCCGGAAATGATAATACAGATTCGAGGTTGGCCCACATTTGGGAAGCCCACGAGAGCCGTACGAAAAGATGGAAAAAGCAGAGGCGCCATAGAAGGCTAAAGAAGCTGATATTTACACTTGAGCGACAGATAGAGGAATACGCGAACGAACTTCAGAGTCAACACTGGGGGCAGATTTGCGATGAATTGAATGGGAAACTTGGGTGTAAAAACACATGGCAACTTCTTCGTCACTTGCTCGATCCAGGACAAACTAAGGCCGCCGCTCAAGGACAGCTGAAAAGATTGATCCATAAATACCAGGGCACGGCTGAAGATTTCATAGACGAATTGAAGAGCAGATATCTTAATACATGCAAAGGGGGTTCATCTGCACCATATCGAGGACCAGAGAACACAGAGCGAGATAGAGATATATCAATAGCGGAAGTATGGAGAGCAATGAGTCAGCTAAGAACCACATCAGCAGCGGGAGCAGATGGGGTCAGCAATAAAATGCTGAGAAACCCAGATTTAGTATCAATCACGGCACTCACCGATTTTCTTAATGGGGTATGGAAACGAAGTAGAATGCCTTCAGAGTGGAAACATGCTACAGTGGTCTTCATTCCGAAGCCTGGGAAGAAACAAGAAAATGGCAAGAACACAGAAATAATAAATCAACTTAAGTCAACAATTACCATGACAACCAGGTTGATAAGGCGAATAGCTAGCAAAAGACGCGGGGTCAAAGAAAAAGATTTGTGCCGAATTGTTGAGGCTTTTGTGATAAGCAGATTAGTGTACACCATCCCCTACCTCAAGCTAGGAGTGGCAGAAAAGAACAAAATTGAAACGATTATAAGGCAGGCATATAAAGCAGCACAGGGGCTACCCCACTGCACCCCTACGAAAAGACTTCTTAAACTAGGGGTCTACAATAACACCATGGAACTATGCGAGGCACATATAATAACACAGCTAAAGAGGCTTGCCACCACATCCACGGGATCGAAAATCATGGGTAAATTAGGACTACAAGATAGAATCCCGAAAAGAAATACACAAGTAAAACTGCCGACTGAAGTCAGGAACGCACTTACTATTAAGCCGCTACCAAAAAACATGCACCCTGCTTTTCATGAAGGCAGGAGAAAAGCAAGAGCAAAGGCCCTTGAGGCGAAATTAAAAGGCTATAATACACTGTTTATGTAGACGCGGCGGAATACAAAGGAGGCAACTCTTTTGCTATCGTGGGCGTGAACGACTCGGGTAAAACAATAATGGCAGGTTCAATAAAAACAAACTACTCAGGGACAGCGGAGGAGGCGGCTATCGCCATGGCCGCAATGGCGATGGTCAGCACCAAAGCGGTTATCATAATTAGCGACTCCAAATCTGCTATAAACAATTTTGCGAAATTCATGGTCTCCAAAGAGACAGAGCGAATTTTAAGATATAAAGGCTGGAACCAAAAAGAGGTGGAATTAATATGGGTGCCGGCACACTCGGGGAACAAAGGAAACGAGCTGGCTCACAGTATAGCTCGAGGTTATGTCAGTCGAGCAGTGAGCCAGGTTGATTCCTCGAATTTCTCGATAGATGCACTCTAGAAAGGCGGATATATCCTCCACCAGACAAGAAACTAGACAAAAGGCAAGAAGTAATCTGGCGTCGGCTCCAGACGCGTGCCTTCTTCAGCCCTACTAAATTAGCGCACAGGTATGCAGCACAATACAATCCAAATTGTGAATTGCAGGATATGATCACATATTATGGAGCTGCAAAAAAGCGCCGCCACCAGCGGACCTACTACCAGTCCCTTCTTTTGAGCGGTGGGAGGCTATACTGGCCAGCTCAAACTCGTTAACGCAAGTTCGGGCTACTGAGTGGGCTCAAAAGGTCGCCGAGAGCAACGGTCTTGAGGCCATCTAAGTGGAGCGCCCACAAACCGCTCATTGGTGACAATAAATGTTTTCCAATCCAATGCCGGTCGGTGGCCGCCCTCCAATAGTCCCGTCGTCAGCGTAGTGTTTGCAGTGAAAGCGCACAAAGGAAACGCACTACCTGTCGGGCACGCGAGCACACTTTTTGCACAGGTATACACACAACCTGACCACACTTCTGCACATCGCACGAGCTATTTTGTTGCGCTCTGTGCCTCGTATATCTCGAAAGAATGAAGCCGCCAGCAGCAAGCCCCCCAGCAGCACACAAGAGAAAAAGGAGCGACGCCACAAACTCATAATGGCTATGGCTAGCACTACGATCGGCTTCGGCTGCCTCGTCTGGTTTTGAATTGTTTCGGTTTCGGAAGTCGCTGACTTAACGACTTTGCTGCTCGCCGAACAGTGGCAAGCACGATGTCGGGCGTCTACGCGCTACCGCTGCATGTTTGTCGTGTATGCGCGCCTGTAGTTTTACATTCAGAAATGTAGCAGTGCTAGCGAAAGACTACCGTGAGTTTCGCTTCTTTTCTCGCGATGATGGACAAACTAACTGCGTGCTTGTCATAGACGCCAGGTAGACTGCGGTCTGTGGTTCGGTGAATCGGAGCTTTGGCCCAAATTCATTGCCAAGTTCCTTGTGAAAACTCCTGTTAACAAACAGTTACAGTGGCAATTGTTTGTTAATAATGGAAGACTATACGGCGTTTTACAGATGAAGTGATTTGTTTGGAAACAGAAGATGCTGAATTGTTCTCGCCCATAAAGAACAGTGGGCGAGCCCAATTCGGCTCGCCCACTCTTCCTTTATGGGCGCAACATCTATGGCTGTAAGCTCAAACTAGTCACCTGAGAGCGGTCATTTCTTGCGTGATATGTGCCTCACTACATCAGTGTTTAACTCTTGAATGGTGACGAAATTTTTTAATGCTTGTAGCTTATAGCAAAAGCAAGGACAGTTTGGTGACAGCCTGAACTCTCAGTCAGGAAAGATATGCGATATGCAAAAATAGCTTACCGGTCAAGCTTCAAGTGAAGGCAGTGTGAGGTGTTTGCACGCCCTTTACTTCACTTAAGAAACTGACTATAAAAATATTTCAACTTATCTCTGTGGCCTACAGCATACAGTAAAGAAGCTAAAGCAGCCAAGCTGCTCTTTTCATGCAGCATAATGATTATGCACTGCTGGTGGAAACTGCACAACATATATTCGTGGAGTTGCACATGCAGCTTTCCTCAATGCATCTCGCGTGACGCAGCCTACAGTGACACTGAAAAATATGCCATATAAAAGACATTTCCTTGCAATATGATGATTCAGCATATATGTGTATAGTGTGCATAGCTTCAAGGTGCGACATATACTGTTGGTATCACCTCACATAAAGTACTAAGATTTGAGTATCTCTTCATTAGTCTAAGATCACCGACTCAATCCTTTCTTTTTTTCTTTTTGTTTGACAATGAGCGGACAACATTTACAAGTGTCATTACGCAGCAGAAAGTTCAATTCAGAGTAGTGCAGTTCAGCAAATGTTTGCTATAGTCTCAGGAAACTTAAAAATGGTGTATATAGATGTAGATGTGCAAGTCAAAACTCAAAAGGCTGTAGCAGCTGTTTTGCTCAGCCTATCCTTGTGCTGAAAGAGAGAGTCAGGCTGGTTGGTTATAATGAGTCAATTTAGTGGACAGTGCTCTAAGATAGTAAGGGAGATAAAGAAGCAGAATTGTTGTCATCTCTCCCATCCAATCTCTTAGGGCTGTTCAGTCGTATGAGAATTCTCTTTCTTTGGTCTTTACAAGTGAATATGATCTCGTGAAGTTCAGTACTGGAGTTGGCTTTCGCATTTCTGCTATCACATTTACTTTTCCTTCTACAGATGAAACTCCAAGCCAGTTCTCCATACAAACGTGTGACGCCTGATGGTGGTATAGTGTGCAGTTATAGTGCGTTGCCTCCATTCATATGCAAACCACAATGCAGGGGGATTTTGATCGCCAATTTGACCGTCTTCTACTTGGCAGGCAACACATCAACGTTGTGCACACAGCCTTTTTCGTGCATCTATGGCTGCGTCCAACTTTCAGAAACGAATGGTTGAAAGAGAAGCAAATGATGCTATTAGATCTAGTTGAAGTATCTTGCTTTTGACATTGTTTTACAGTGAGCTCGATATGTCGTGTAGTTGTTGCTCAGCGTGCATGTTGTCATATAAAGATTTCTGCATAATGAAAGGACGCAAGCATTTTTCTACTAATGTTGAAAATGCGCTGCAAGCCAAGACCAAAATTGTGAAATATGAAAAAGTGTACCTGTCGCAAATAATCATGAAGTAATCATTAGATGAAAGTTGTAACTTTGACGTCTTACATATTGGAAGGACCTACACAGTCTCAACGACTAAATTTATAGCATGCAAGCATGTAGATGGCCACTTAGTTTGCATGCTCTCGCAGAGCATCTGTTCACCCACTGGCTCCATGTGCTTCTACTAGCTCGCACAAATACGTGACCAGCTCATTCTCATTCAACCTTGCACAGTGGCTGTGCGTGCTTCTGTGAGCTCGCTCATGGCACAGTCAATCTCTCAAGAACTTGTACAATCTCACGCGTTCCTGCACAGTGGCTCTACGTGCTCTCATAAATCCGTGTTTAATCTCCCAAGAACTCACATATTCTTATACATTCCCATTCACTCTCACACTTTCTTGTACATCTCACGTACAGTTTTTTCAGTAGAGAAAGGCCCAGTAATAGTTTTTTGCAAACGTAATTTGGACCATTCTCGATGTCAAGGCCCCCACTAGAACTAAGCACAGATAAATCTGCTGTTGGAAACAAGGTATTAGAACGTATGCTCTGAGAATATATTCGTTAGAATGCGGCAGACACTCGCTACGCTACCCGCCTACGTGCTGCACAGGAATATGCTGAACTTTGCACAGACACATTTCTCCTTTCGCCCTCCGCTGTGGTGTAGTGGTTAGGGTGCTTGACTACTGTACCCAAGGTTGCGGGATCGAATACCGGTAGCGGCGGCTGGTTTTCGATGAAGGCGAAAAGCCAGGACCCCGTTGCTGTGCAATATCATTTCACGTTAAAGAAGCTCAGCTGGTCCTCCACAATAGCGTCTCTCACAGCCAGAGTCGCTTTGGGATATTAAAACCCAAAAACCAAAAACCAAACATTTCTCCTTTCATGAAACTCATGCCTAAGTTCATTCTCGACTTGAATTGCAGTCAACGCTTTGACGTGTGCCGCAGTGCACAAGTGAATCAGCAAATTCCGATAATCCGCTTTGCAGTAGCTGCAATTTATTATTAAATCGAAAGCCTTACTTCCCTCCCAGTAGGTGAGAGCTTTGGATGAGTATCACCATTCTAGCATTATATCCAAACAAACGTACGAATCAACTGTTTTTTGAAAGAATTTGCTCTATTTTGCTATCATTTAGTTCATTACCTAGTTTGCAAAGAAGCTTATGGTGCGAAAATTGCCAGATCTTTTCATAAATTCATATATATTTCACGAGACCTTGATGTAGATATGTAGGTTGCTCTAGAGGATTATGGTGCAATCTTTAATAACAGAGACTTGTCAGTGTTGTAGTCCCGGTTGCCTCCGCATTAGTGGCAACCAAATGTTTTTCGTTGCATAGTTTTCAGTTCTCATTGAAAGCTCCGCTTCGAACATACAGTGACGTCATTACGACTAAACAAGCACAGTATGCTGGGAGTTAAATGTCAAGCAAGACGTGCTGGTAATTGCAGTTCGGCCTGGTTGTTTAAAGACAGTATATATGCTGTTATGTAATTTTAAGTTATTTTTGGGGGGCATTAATTGACCACTGCAAACAGTGCAAATTTTAGAAGCAGAAATTGTAATTACAGCCAGTTGTTTTCTGTAATGCTGACAACACTGCCCAGAAGGAATATACGGCTTGAGCTCATTACCGGCGCTACAAAGCATTTATTTATAGGGAGCGCCATGTCTGTTCTAAACAGCCTTAACCGAAGCACGCGCAGGCACAAGATATTCACTATAGAAATGTCTTCTATGGCACCGAACTGCATGAGCACGTCGGCTTCACGAGTATCCGTCAATTTCACGGCAACCGGAAACCAAAACCCGGAAACCGATTTTAACAAGCGCAACAAGTTAGTGCCTCTGCGCTTCATTGTTGCGCTTACATCCATCGCGAGAGCAACGGGGAATGTATTAGTTAAGAAGTATTGTTTCATGCTGTTTATTCAAAACTTCGGTCGACCAGATGCAGTTAAGTACGGGATTAGAGGTGTGCTTAGCGCTGACACACGAAGGTATGAGGTGGTATGCCATTACTATGCAGAACATCGGTGATTGAACACGTTGCGTGTGTGCCGTCAGGAAGTGAGGGAACGGGGCCAACAGAATATAGTAGACGGCAGCTACGGGTGGCAGAACAACAAATTTGATGCATCGCAAGCGGCGTTTTATATCGGTGTTTCCTGAGCAGGAAGTAGGTATAAGCGATAATGACCAGTTGAGTAATAAATCAGGGCAGCAAGGGTTATTAAAATGTCGAAGCGTAGGATCACAATGTGAGGGCAGTGGTCGATGATAGTATATAGCACAGCGATACTGGAACCGCAAATGGTCACTTGTGCAGTGCAAAGTCCCCTCAACACAGCGACACTTCGATCGGCGACCCGAACGGCTAACGAAGTTGTGGGTGTGATCACCTTGTTGAGATCTCCTCGAAACGGGGAGCTGAGGACCGAACTCTGGGCACCAGTGTCAATGAGGCCCTAATAGTGACGCCGACCGCACAGATATTGAATATTTGGGGTGATGACCAAGGGTCAGCCGGTCATTTTCATGCCCGGTTGTCAATGCCACGTTATCCCCGGGGGCTGCATTGGTTACTTCTTCTTCAGACAGAGAAACGGTTGGACGGCGAACCGCGAGGTTAGCGTGCGTGCGCGCCGGGTCTGGGAAGCGGGGAACCGCTAGAGGAGCTCGGGGCTATAGAGTTAAAGTCACAGCATGCCCTGACTCATTCAGTTTGGGTGAAGGCCGAAATCTTCGCTGTAATCAGGAGAGTAGCAAGCTCGAGGGGGCGGATACCCAACTGCTGAAGAAAACACAAAAAATCTGAGCGACACAGAAGTAGACAAACCAAATTGGGTAATGACTTGAGGTGTGCCACACTGCCAGGTGACGGTAGCGGTCAAGAACAACGCCCTAAGAGCCAAAGCAGCTACGACAGGAGCGTCACTTTTATCGAGGGCTATGCGGAAGGCTTGCCGCAGTTGAATCTGTGTTCACGTTGTGGGTCACATTCATGAACACCTGGCGAACGACGGCTTGGATTAGGGCCATAGTAGCATCTGCCGGCTGAGGATTTTACGCAACTGGTCTAATAGCTTCTAACCCTCTACAAACTCGACAAACTCTTCGTCAAGTTGGACGGTTGAGACGGCTGCTGCAGCAATGGCAGACCCTCTCAGCAGCATCTGTGCCCTGTGACAATGTGTCCTGATTTAAGGTTTTGCGTTAGGTCGAGCATTGATAAAAATAATTAGTTTTCGTACTGAACATACGCCGATATGTATTGATTTGCGTCACTGAATACCCACATCAAATAAACTCACGACTGTGTTCCCACACCGATACTGTCAAAACTACATCATTACTTTAGAATAGAAGGAACAAAAGTTTACATGAAAGCCATTGCCCTGCCCTATTCCACCCGATCATGAATCATGAAAATCATTAAAGGTGTGAATTTTTCTGCATTAATTACCATAAATATTGCTCACTAATATTCGATACTGTAGCAGAATGAGTACTTAAGATGAAAACGCCACCTCATAATGAGCATTTATTTGCTACAGCATTAACACTTGGACGACAATACAAACTCTAGACAGCGACACCACAAACAATGATTCCGGAGAGGAAGGTAATGTCCACAATATCCTAGCACTCTTTTCAAAGAACTCAGAGGGCTTATACTCTTCAGGAAACCTAACTGCCACATTATACCAGTGTTTATTTCAGGCGAGCTGCGCTTTCCTTTTAAAACTTCAGTTTCAAAACGTTTGAAACCTACACATTCAAAAATAAATATAAGCATTGAACGTCCACAACAGGTAACAGTGCATATATGCAATGTTCCAATTAAACACTATCATGACGAGGAACACAGCACTGAACAAGTTCCCGCACAAATGAGGGCTCTGCAATACATCACGTGTTAAATACAAAGCTTTAAAGCATGGCATTTCCAAGAAATTTTATTGAGAACGCAGAATTGCACATTTACCCAAACTAATCGGTACATTTTAAGCTTCCCCATCACCGAGTATGTTCTCTTTTGCATGTTTTAAAAGGGTTGGTATGTGAACAGAATACCGCTACTTACACTTCTAATCAAGTTCCAGCAGTATACTAATGAAAAGTTTGCCGTGATTATCATAGAAAACGCCACACTGCACAGCTGCTGAAGCAATCCATCGCGTGTCACCTGTATAGGTGTGAAACATTAGTGGTGAAATTTTTCTCATAAACAACACACACTGCAGTCTGCTGTACAGTTGTGCAATTTAGGGGTGAAATATACGTTCATACAGAACATACGCACATTGCAGATGCTTATAGACTTCATCACGCGTCAATGTTAGTGGTGAAATATACAATCATAGATAACAAAGCGCGGAACAGCCGCTGATAAACTTCATCACGTGTCAATAATATAGACGTGGAACATTAATGGTGGAAGTTATCTTCTCAGAGAAAGCTCTGCACCTCTGCTGATACACCTCGTTACTTGTAACCGCTGCAGTAGTGTATTGCTAGATAAATGATACCTTCAAGCAACACCTACTACACAGCTGCTTATGAAATTACCACATTACAACACTGTGAAATGTTCAGGTGAAGGATAGCTTCGCAGAGAGCACAGCAATGCACAGCGGTTTATACATCTCATCACGTGTGAACTGTGTACTTGTAATATGTTAGCAGCGAAACATACCAAAATCGATAATACACCAATGCGCAGCTGCTGATACACTTGATCACTTTTCAACAGTATAGCTGTGGAATCTTAGTGGTGACTGTTAACTTCTCAGAACAGCAATTGCGCAGATGCTGATATACCTCATTACTTGTCTGGAGGAAAGATAGCTTCATTGAGAACACACGTACTGAAGAGCTGTGTACAGAATCATCACGTGTCAGCACTATACTTGTGAAATGTTAAAAGAGAATGATACCTTCACAGAGAACCAAGCCGTGTAAAGCTCCCTATTGACCCCATTACTTATCTACTGTAGAGTTATGAAATATTAGCAATGAAAGATACTATAACAACAGAGCACTTCAACTTGCCCATATGAATCCATTTGTTGAAATTTCGAATGGTCTACCTGTACAGATGAGTAATTTCAAAATTAAAGAGACCATCAAAACGAAACTAGTATTGAATATTTCAGTGAGCAGACCTGTGAGTCCAGCCCACGAGTACGCGCATTTCAATTTGCCTCAAGTTGCCCTTGCCCTGTGCTATGTTATGTTGAAAGAGATATTTATGAATGAACACATTGAACGCCTTATAGAATTCAACACAGAAGATCAGTTGTACAATTGTAGCATGTAAGCGGTGAAATAAATCTTCGCTACGGACAAAGAAAATTATGGATCATCCATAATTCAATGCATTGCAGGTAAGCACATGTACACTGCTTGTTGAGGTAAGATGTTGTTGAAGCCGTTATCAAAGAGTGACGATTACATGCGAAATCAACGTTTTAAAAATAAAAAAGGGATACTGTTCTCCATAAATATGATCTCCTCTCCACAACTAAGGCCTTTAGATAAACTTTCTTGTTACCAAATGACTTCGATGGAAGTCCGTTATTATTTTCGTTATAAACATACATTCTTTGTGTTCGCCACTTAGAACTGATTACAATTTTGAAACGGCGCTTTGTTGCAATTAGTTACATTTATTCGGTGCTGAATGCAGTGCATAAAAATAGCGCTTATAGGTACACTGGGATTGAACGATTCCGCGTTATCACTTTTCATTGCGAATGTCAGCCAAGATTCCTCGGGTGCGCTAGAGGTCCTCATGACAGCTTTTTGCCTGGCGGACGGTGAATCACGAGGGCAGTGGTTTGAAATTAGCATGCGGATTAATTCCTCGTAACAGGTGAAAGATTTGTTTTCTGAAAACCGGTAGAGGTAATAGCTTTAATGTGTCCAAAATATTATTCAAATGGAAGAAACCTAACCTTAAAATGAGCACTTAGAAAGTCAACAGGGTTATATTAGCCTCCAATGTGTTTGTTTCGCCTTAACATGTGACTGTGAATAAGTTTGATGCCTTATCACTAACTTTTACGTACAACTCCAGGATGGTATCCAGCTAAAATTGTTGCGCTCGACGCTGTTGCTTGCACTGTTGACGGAATATTTATGATGATCGTAATGGTCGTGTAAGATGTTCCAATGGTGCGACAGCGCTGCTTGGTGAGCCGCTGGTAGGTGGCACTTATGACAAGCATTCCACAGATTTTACTATAATAGCAAGTCCCACAAACTGAGGAAATTCATAGCAGTTGTTAAAGCATTAGGTGGTACGATGCATGGCGGTTTTACTCGACAAGATGTTCACTCGCTTATAAGCACAAAGGAATTCGGGTTGATTAGAGTATAATCACCACCTCCATTTCAGTCACCATAAAATTGAGAAAATAGACATGCATTGAAAAGATTCTGGTTGTAAATATTAAACATATCCTACGGCAAAATGCGACCCTTCAGCCCTCAATCTCACTCTGTGTTACATTTAGAAACTGGAGAATGCGGAAGCTGGCTATTCATCGGATATGGCATATAAACTATATAATCAGTTGCAGTAGTGCCATAACCGCACACGCTCACATTCTAAGACCTTGAAAATCAAAGACAGTTCACACTAGTGCAATTGCCTCAGGCGAGTAAAAAAGTTTTCTGGACGTAACTGTGCCCATCATACACAGAGAACAGGAGGAAACTCTAGCAACGAAAGCTCGTGATATTCTTCCACGAGGTTTCCGTAAAGGTTCAGTGAGCAGCACCATAATCAGGAAAGAATAAAAGCTACTTAGTTGACAAAAATCGACCACTAATGTTGTATTCTTCTCCTGAACTCTCGACACACTCCAATCGCAAAGGCTGCCGCTACCACATTTTGAAGAAATTAATTCGACTTTTTGCATTGTTGCGAAGTATATGCAAAGCATGAACATAGCCTCGAACGTTTCCACCTCAACTGCTGCAAACATTTTGTTCCTTGTTCTTCGGAAGGCAAAGTTTAGGGGCTGATTTTAAATGCTCGCATTTTCGCATTTTTCTCTGTGCTGTTGAGAGTACGCAGATGTGAAAATTATTATGATGCGTATTACTTCTTCTGAAGGACTGAGTATATCCCTGTTTCTGTCTACCGAAATACCATTGAAGGAAATGTTTTCTTCTCCCCTTCACTATGCCTCAGAACTCCCCGTGAGTGTAAACGAGGATACCTTCGACGGACGTCTGCCTGGTTTGGCAGAAATAGAATGACGAGAAGAAACGTGGAGATGCACACTCGGTGTCTTCAGCAATGACTTCAAACTGGGCCAACCACCAACAGTGAGTTGGTTGCATAATTCTTTTGTTGCCACGTGACATAGGCTGTCGAAATACGGCGGACAGACTCTGCAAAAATGGCCACGATTTCCATTCTGTGCTGACTGGGAGGCCTCGCTGCGACGTCTCTTGAAATAACATGTTCTAAGCCCGACATGTTCGTTTCTTCGAGTAGGGCTTTGTGGTAGAGGTGCTCGCATGGCTCGGAGAGGGTATCCGCTTACTGGTCTTCATATTTCTTTGTCGAGCTATTCCGATCGAGATCCTCTATGACGCCAGGCACTTAGAGCATATATTTTTTTTCCATGACAACCATTTGTAATAAATACTTGTTGAGCATTGTGGCTCGTGCTTATACCCGACTAATGCCGTAGAGCCTCCGACGTTAAACAGGACTAATTACCAAATCCGGGAAAGTAATTTTCTCTAAACGTTCGGATTTGAGTCCGAGTCTCAGCACAAATTATCGTCCACACCCTTTTTAGTCGCCGGGGCATCGAACCTCTCCCGATAGCCAACTCGAAAAGAAACACAATGAATGATACCAGCAGGAGGCTGCCAAACCAAGACAGAAAGGCCGACAGCTCCTCAAATTGTGTTAATTATGTTGTTGTGCTGCCATCAACGGGACTTGATGCAGCTTTGTAATCCCTCCGCTTCTCATCAGGATGCAGAGCTGTTTCTAGCAATCGGCGCCACAGGTTGTTGTGAATTTTTGTGAAGATGTAATCCTTTCTATAACCTATTACCTCATATGCCGGAATCATGGGCTCGCGCGATTCAACGAACCCTTTGGGGTAGAATGCTTTCTCAGCATCCCCCCTTCCCGGACTGAAGCACGCAAAGCCTAATCTTCGCGCGCAGTGAAAACATTCCTCAGCTGTTGCAAATTCGAGACGCATTTTCTTCGCATTTCTTTCAAAACCGGCTTTCAACTTGGCATTTAGCGCAGCAAATGCTTTGGTCGTGTATTTTGAACTTTTCATAAAGGCTACAGCGTCGAAAACACAAGGTACTAGCTCATTCTTATCCAGTGCGCTTTCAAGCTCATCTAATGTGTCAATGTGGTCCGGCGGAATAGTGTCACAGAGGTGAGAAATTAGTTCTCCCCGAAAAAAGGACGACAAAGGTAATATGGCCACGATCCAGATACAGAGGAACCCTTTGCGAAATGACCATGTCCGGTGAATGGCTCTTCCCCGAGGAATCCTATCAATTGGAACAGAAGTAGAAAGGAATGAAGCCGACAGCAACAGTTCTTATTTTGCGTCGAGTGAAAGTTGGGTGAATTCGAAGACATAGCCAAAGGTTAAAACAAGCCAAGATGTAAGAAGAATTATTGCAATGAAAAGTAACAGCAGATAGGATTGATTAAAGACTGTAAAAAATGATGTTTTGGTAGTGGAACTGTTTCTTGAAATGAAGAACGTCTCATATGAAGTGTGCAAGATAGGTGAAATATGAAAGTATTCAAGAACGGAGAAATCTGCTATCAGAGAAGCTAGGAATATATCTGCATTGCCACGGTATATGGCATCAACTGCCTTTTGAATAGTCGGGTACACCTTAAAACTAAGAGTTGCGTTCTGTGCTCTGAGTGCGTTTATCATTGTTTCGTAGATCGTAACACTGCATGAGCTTAGGGTTATTCGCCTGTTTCTAATTCTTATACATGCGAACGTTGTTTCTTTCCCTTCGTGCGGCAAAGTAAAACGCGTCCACTTATGGCGTGTTGGGGAACATATCTGAGAAAAAACAGATGCCTTCACCGAGCCTCTAGGGATCGCTACATTTGCAGCCATGAACTCTAGGCCACCGCACAGTGAAAAGTAAGGTCCAAGCACGTTCTTATCTCCAAACATTAAAAAGCGCTGCTTTCTGTGAAACACAATCCATTCAGTAAAGTAGACCAGGCTGACTTTCAGAAGCTTTCTCATGCAATATGACTTCGACTCATCGGTGCCCACAACTACAAAGACTGATCGGATATTGAATACCCTGCTCTGTTCGACAACAGCGATCAGTCCCGCACCGTCGGATAAGAAATTAGCCGCTTTGCTAGTAAACTTCTGCATTATGAAATCATCGAATAGGTCAATCTCTTTTCCGCATATGACGAACTCTAACGAATCCTGTGGCCGAATCCTTTCTTGGAGAAAAGAAAAGGCATCTGTAATGTCAGCCTGTGAAACACTCATTCCAAGACGTTGTCGAGACTGAGCACGTTTAAACAATTCTTGCGGCCTTCCTATCTCGATATTCGCTAAATATATTAAGATCAAACAAACGATATTTACCATTTTTTAGGCTTTAAAAATGTTGCCGCTTTCAAGAACTGGTCTTGTAACACTGCCGAATCAGCAAGATCTAAATGTGGCTCTATTTTATAGATAATTGATGGCACAAAGCTTTCGGCCGTGGTGCGACTGTTGCAGTTATTATAAAAAAAAAAACGAAATGTAGTTTCTGCGCAAAGCAGCCAATGTTTACCGGCGATTTTTATAATGAAGCAGAGTCCCCGTGTTTCGTAATTTTTAGTGTGGTGTCAGGACACGTTAAAGCTCCTCAGGCGTTCGAAATTAATCCGTAGTCCTCCTTTACGGCTCTGCTCTCCCTCTTTCCACTTTCACTCTCGCCTTCCTCTTTCACTTACAACGCGGGTCAGGTGTCCACTGAAACAAGTGTGAAATTTACTGCGCATTTCCCTTCCTGTGAAGCAGTTAGTAGCAGTAGTAGTAGTGGCAGTAAACTGGAGCGGCACCAGTCTTGCTGACCTTGTCATAAAGGTACGGATCAATAGCCGTACCGATTATTTATTTTGCAAAACAACTCTCTCCGAAAACCTAATCTATAAAACAAGGAATTGGTCCCATTTGATTCCTGAACACCGAAATTAGAAAGCTATTTCGCACAGCTCCGGCGAAAAAATGGGTGCTATCAATTCCTTTTCTGAGCACAAGCTTTCTCAATGGGCAATGAAGCGTGTAAAAAAGAGGCACCACGTTTTATGTTAAACTAAGCAACTGATATATAGAATCGTTGCCTAATGTTTTTTACATCCAACAGTCATCACAAGATAGGGTTATTACGAAGAGTGTAAACGTAAAACGTGGGCGCAGCTTGAATTCAAATAGAACAACAGAATCAGCAAGCACAACACACAGCCCTTTTGAAATGTGCCTTATGTGAAATTGAAGTCCAAATGTTCGCTTTGACGCCGTCTGTGAGGATGCGGCTTCGACCGTGGTGCCAGTTTCTTCCGCAGGCAGGAAGCAAGGAATTGCAGCTCGCAGGTGCGACTCCTGAATCAGGTCTTGGCCTGAAAAAATTAAAAGCAATTATATTATAATTTCTCACTGACCAAAGCATTCCCACTGATGAGGTGAAGTTGTTATGACGTTTGACCGTTGTGTCCAGGGATGCAGGACTGAGCCCCAGCCGCGGCAACCGTTTTCCGATGACAGCGAAACGCGAGACACCCGTGCGTTGTTACTGTGCATTAAAGACCCTAGTTGGTCGAAATTTCCCGAGTCATCCACTACGTCGTCTCCCAGAGCCTGAATCGCCTTGGACAGTCGAGTCTCGGCAATCGAAACAAGCCCACCTGAAAAATAATTTCGAATGCTGGCTTTTTTGCCATGGCTAGAAGAAGCGAAAGCATATCAAGTAAATGCGACGAAGCCTCGATCACTGACATGGTGAGCGCACACTCGCTTCTACTGTAGCACGCCTCTTATTTCTTGGCCATTAACGCGTTTCATTCCCTCTCGCCTTTCCGGTACATGTAGCCTCTGTCGCTCTACTTGCGATTTATTATTCGCTTAGATTTCTAGTGCTATCGGTAAGACGGTAATCCTGCATACCCACGCTGACTTTGAATGATTAAGTTAAAATGCAATAATAAGTTTCCCTGCCCAAGAGTGTCCGCCAGCTCTTGTCACCTGATCAGCCTCCTTCACAGAGCTTGATGCATGACTATAACAGGTCAGTCAGAATGCACGTTTACAGGTATATTGGTTGTGGAGAATGGTGAGATAAGAAATTTATTAGGGAATTGTGTTCATATATGTGAGCCTAAAGCATGCTTTGCAGCATATTTTACATCCCCTTGCATGCTTACAAGCATTCGCCAGCTGCTGTATGGAAGATCGCAGCTAGCGCTAAACCATGATCGCTATATCGGCCAAGACCCCACCAGGGTACCTGCCATCTGCCACCTGCCATAAAATCAGCTAGCTCGGTATTATCACGTGGTCGGTGGGTGACATAAATCGTAGCTATATATGCCAACGCTTGCTATTGTGTCAGTGCCGGTACAAACTTGGCCCAGACACCTCCGTAAATCACGTGGCACTTAGCTATGAGCCCTATCATCACGTCACTTTCAAAGCCTCAACAAGCCTGGAAATACGGTGACAAAAAAAATTTAAAAGTGAACACAGAAATAACACCAAGCCAGGTAAATGGAGCCGCAAATTCTACCGCTGTATTATTTTTAGAAACGAGAAAACGTTTGTATGGTTCCTTGGACTGCCAGAAGATCAAATCAGTCAATATTGTCGACCATAAACCCTGACTGCTCATTGGAGGGTCAAATTCTAAAGTTTAAGCTCAGCTACTTTGGTCATCTGATGAGAAGAGAGGAGTCGCTGGAGAAAGATTTGATGTTGGGAAAGGTTGAGGGTCGCCGGAGAAGGAGTAGGCAGCGAACGCGATGGTTAGATGGCATCCTCGAGGGACAGCAGATGAAGTTATGTGATGTTAGGAAGATAGTGAGAGACCGGAAAGCGTGGCGTGACATGGTCCATAGGGTCAGGAAGAGTCGGACACAACTGAACGACTGAACGGAACTGAAGCCAGTAATCAATTTCAATCCGCGGATGCAATACCGGCATATCATGATCTGAAAGCAAATAGCCTTTCGTAAAGCTCTAGAGCGAGATGAAATCATATAACACTACGTGCTGAAGAAAAACCAAATATATTATACACTCTAAAAGCCTGCTGCGGCAACAATGCCACCTTGACCAGTGTATTATATTTCGCAGTGTTTTCAGTTCGATTCCCATCCCTACTGAAATACGAAACGTTCTACGGAGCAATCCCCTCATAAAATCTCATCTCATCGCATAGACTCTCATACGAATCACATCATTATCTTAATATATCGTACATAATCTATAATAATGTACAAGGTACTGTGAGACCTTGTGCAATTATATGCGACTTGTATGTGATTTGTTATGTGAATTGAATGAGATTCTGTGAGCAAATGTTAGGGTCTTGCCTCATACAATTTTTTTAGTTGGCCAGCTTAATATAAAATGCCCCTTCGCAAGGCAAAATCTTCCTTCTCTGCATGGTGCCAGGGGGATCACAAGGGTTTATAGCAGTGTTTTTTTCCTGTTTTATGGGGGCAAAATATTTCTTCTGCAACAGATTACAAAATTATTCATTTAAATATGGGCGTTATTCCCAATTTTCATATCATCAATGAATTCTTATATTCCAGCTTGGGCTGGGGCATACATATAGTATAGTGTAGTTAGCCTTTACAGCGTATCCTCCTTAAGGCGTCCTATTGCTTACTGCCATAAATGTCAATACCATAGTCATGTGAAATTTTATTTGTAGAGTTTTTTTCATTACTTACGCCCTGTTTCTTCTGTTCTCTAACATCATCGACACATGATTGTAACGGATGACCTCCAAATTCTGCTGCATCCAGAAGGCCATTTATTCGAAGCAACATAGTTGTTTCAGAGTGTTTTAACAAACCTGGCCTGCATTTCAAACCTGCTTAAATCATAGTAAGAATTTGGGTTTAGGAATAAATCGTTTACGTATATATAAAAGCTCTATAATTAGCCAATCAAGAATACTTTTACAATAATTTCTTTCCTGTGGCGTATTGAACACCACAGATATTTACGTGGTAAAAATCACCATAAACACCTTTGGGTGCATGGCTGCAGAGGAATAAGAGTAATAGTTTCAGTACATCGAATATTTTGTTTTCTAAGAAAATAAAAGTATCAAACGAACACAAGTAAAATCTTTCTACATAATATTTCATATACCGCTGGTCCAACCAACAGCATAGACGAGGAGGTGTGAAAATTAAATACACGCGTAACGAGGTTTCATAAGGTAAGCCAAAGTTTCTAACAAAGAACAACTATCTTCATGAGGGTTATGTAATTTCACAGACCAAGAAACAAAATATGTGAGGAGAGATTATATGCACGAGAGAGAACACGTACTATAAAAGGGAAACTACTTCCCGAAGAGCTCTTTGATACTGTAGAGAACAAAAAAGCAGTTTGCTTAAAGCAAACTACTACTCTGCGAATGCATATGTTTCTCAAGAATATATTATAGGGGGTATTTTTTCAAAAGCTTTGGTCGTGTCTGCTGATCTTCTCATAAAGGCTGCATCGTTGAAAACACAAGGTACTAGTTCATTCTTATCCAGAGCCCGGTGGAATAGTAGTCCGGTGGAATAGTGACACAGCGGTGAGAAATTAGTTCTCCCCGCAAGAAAGACGACAAAGGTAATATGGCCACGATCCTGATACAAAGGAACGCTTTGCGAAATTACCATGTCCAGTGAATTTCTCTTCCCCGAGGAATCCTATCTATAGGAAAAAAAGTAGAAAGGAACGAAGCCAACAGCAACAATTCTGATTTTGTGTCA